>VYZQ01048052.1:69745-100053 GCA_013400655.1 Mystacornis crossleyi | reverse complement strand
CACACACATACACATATATACGTGCACCAGTTCTCTTAATAGCCATTGAAAGCAGGGATGTCCAGTTTCCAAGAGCATAAAGCTCTTGCATTTAGCCTATTCCAACAGGAAGGTGCAACCTCAGTATCATTTTCTTAATTACATCACCATTTCTTGTTTCCCTCTTCCAGTCTCTCCCTGCAGCCACGAAATCACAGTTACTATAGGAATTCACATGTCCCGATGTTCAAAACCAACGCTTGCTATTTCTATATGTGTCTTGGAGTTTTGGGGGGTTTTTTGAAAGCAAGATGCTAAAGGCAAATAAACAAGTCAATAAGCAAAGTATTTGAATGACTGTGCAGTCATTATAACTGATATCAGGGCAAAGGAATGCAAACTGGCCAGTGTGTGGCTTCATGCCTTTACCTCCTGTCCCTCTGGTTTGTTTTTCATTTGAGCACAGGAAGGGGCCAGTATATGACCATATGCTTACAAAGTGCTGGTTACAGGTCTTCCAAACGCTGTCGTCCTAGTAATGATATGAGATGTATATGTCACATTTTGTCACGCTGTGAATGTACCTGTGTAACTCTAAACCTTACTGTGTTTCTTCCTCCTTTTCTTCATCACCAATAATGACAGTTGTTTCCAAGGAACTTAATGCATCTGTTCCAAATAAATTGGTAATGGGATTTCACTTCTGTCAGTGCCAGTGGGAATTTCATACCCTGGGAAATATGCAGGGGTGTTGCAGGGAAAATGTTAAGCATGTACTCTCAGCATCATTGATCACGTTAAGTCTGCTTTGAAAACTTAGGAGCTATTGCCTCTTTCCAAGCATTGGTCTTACTGGGCGGTTCTGAAAGAAGAATTGCTCTACCCTTGCAAGGCCCTAAAGATGGAATTGAACCTGGAGGGAAGAAATAGTCAGCCAAACTTGATGCTGCTACTTCTGTGAAGACTACCTTGGTCATACCTTCTCATTTTCAAAGATAAGATCCTTTCAGTGTGATCTAAAGATTCCTTCAGTTTTCAAATGTTGGGGGGGGTGGTTTCTCTTGTGATTTGTTTTCCTTTATTTTTCTTGTCCTGTAATCGCCTTTGCCAGTTTAACAAGGTTTTGAAGTTAACACTGCTTTGAGGCAGTGATATCTAGGCCAAAGAGGTTCACACCTCTTTGGTGTGAGTGAGTTCTTGTGATTTTTGTGGAGGGAGGTCTTACGATGAGAATGTAGAGGAGCAGGGCCAAGGTCCAGATTTGATCTCTGTGGCTTTTCCCCCTGCAAGCCTTTGGCAAATGAGAGATGAATACAGACTCCATATAACCATCTTTAAAACAGATATCCCTTGGGGAGAGTATGGATTAATTAACATTTCAGAGACGCTTTGAGTTTCTTTGATAGGTGTTGCAGAAATGCAGAAAGGGTTTTTTTCTTGCCAGACACGGGCAAAGGACGAATTTTAAGGATGTTGTCTTACCTCCTCAGTGCTCTATTTTCAAATGGAAGACTATTTAACTTCTTTTGTATGTATCAGTATGGTGTTTTACTGCCCATATAAGCAAAATAAAGTATACAGTGTCTGGACCAAGGCTGGATTTCATACCTTCACATAATGAGAGCTCATACTGATTATTTGCCAGTAGCCTCAGGTCTTTGATAGTAATTTGCCAGATGCTATGCTGAACCCCATTTGCATCTGTATTTACATAAATGCTTTAATTAAAATTATATGCACCAACCTGAGATAGATCAACAGCACTGCCTGCTATTTTTTTACATTCTCTGACAATAAAACCCTGCCTTGGCTGCTTCTTGCTGATTGTGTTACTTGACAAGGCTGTTTGAGTTGCAGACTAGAAACTTGACAGGTCTCTAGTTAAACTCTACTGCAAACTGAGGAGCAACAGGAAGCTTTCAGGACAAAATTCTGCCTTTATTTTAGCAGCAGAGAGGATCTGAGCAATTTGATTCAAGGAGTCAAGTTCGGTCCATATCCAGTCCTGAAATTCTAGCCTTAGGGTAGTTTTGTGCAGTCAGAATTTATAATTCCTTGCTCACAATGTCTGCTTTGTCACACATCCAAAATGTGAAACTCCACACTGTCTGAGGACAGTAGAAAAACTTTTTAAATACAGCCTCCATCAAGAATAAAATTTTTGAGCACTGCTCATCTCTCAACAGAGCGTTACAGAGTTCCCTGTGGGTACAGAGTGCTCTAAGGGAATTTGGGGCACAGGTGGGGCCCTGGTTGTTTCAGAGGGACATGTAAGAGCATATGGCTGAGTTTGGATGAAGGCAGTGAAGACTCTGGATGTGTTTTTTACTTAGACCACACGTTTCATCTGGAAAACGCAGCCGTATAAATACAAATTAAATCCAAACTCTGCATTTTGCCTTTGGACAGTGAGGATGTTCCAGTTGATACTGCTGTGCTGCTTCCTACTTATTAGGAAGTTGTCATAATGTTGCAAAGGACAAATGGGAAAGTTATGACTGATTCCACAGACTGCTTTGAAGATCCATGAAGGACAAGCCAAAGAGTGCTGTAACTACCCTGCCTGGATTTGGAGGGTTGCTGAGCTTGGTTTAAAGTTGTTTACTTAATTTGCATTATAGGAGATTCTTCAGAGCCAATGTTTCCTTCACTGAGAGGTTGTGTATATGCAGAGGATTGGACTATGGTCCAGTTTAATTGTAATTAATACATAATTAAAGGTCCTTTTCAACCCAAAATATTCTATGATTCTGTTTTAATTTGAGCATTACCAGTAGCTTTCTCTGGTGATCTCTGACTATATTTCCTATAGTCATTTCTGAATCTCATATGAGAGAGTCCATTTAGGTTCAGCATATTTGTATATTAATATTCATACACTAACCTGTTTGCCTGATAGCTCTGTTCAAGATGCTAAACTGTCCCCTGTATTACCCCTGTGGGACAGGTGGCCAAAACCTGTTTATTGAAGTCCATGTAAAAGAGCAGAGGAACAAAAGCATCTACATTTGTGGCAAAGTGGCCTAAATATTTAAATTAGCAGGTGTTAGTAAACCAGCTGGAAAGCACGCTCGAGGTTGTGGGGTGAGTGTCGGTGCAGGGTGATAATGTCGAGGGAAGCTGGAGCCCACTCTGCTCCCATGGGCATTGGAGCTCCATCGCCCTGAGCCTGGCACAGAAATGGCAGCCAGCAGTGATGGCCGGGGTGATACCCTGCCAGGGCACCATCTGCCACAGCTGGGGTCTGCTGGGGGTCGTAACCAGGCAGCGCTTTGCACTGCTGGGGTGTGGTGGTCTCAGCCGAGTAATGGGCCCGACAAGGCCAGATTTGCAACCTCGCCTTAATTTAAACTGACATAACACATAAACCCAAACTGTTAGTCTTTCTTTGCCTCATCCATAATAAGAGGATGAGAACACCATATTAAATGCATTTTGGCATGGGAGTGATACTTGATGTGATCACCTTGGTGATCATGGGGCATGATACTTGAGAGGAAGGTGGGGAAGGCAGCAGAAGGGAAGCAGCCCCTGTTCCCCCTGTAGTGAGGGAAAGGAGGGGAAGGTACTTGCTGGTTACTCGGTCCAGCTCTTACCGGTCACTGAGCTGAGCACAGGGCCGGGCAGCACTCGGCTCCTCTCCACTAACAAAGCTTTTTCAGTGTGAGGCAAGCAAATGAATGAGAGGGCCTGGGATGTGGTGCACAAGGGAAGACCTTTCCCCTAGGGAAGGTGTCCTGTTGAGAAGGAATATTTGTTTTAAAGTCTGCTCTGCAGTTGTCTCCTCTGACATTTTGGAGATCCATTGGCCAGCTGTCCGGGTTCAGCTCTCCACTTTCCCCTCAGACATCTGTGCCGCATCTCCCAGCAAGGGAGGAAGCAGGATGGTGGCTGGTGAGCAGGAACCCTGGAAAAGTGTGGATTACAACCTGACTTTAACACTGAAACAGCTGCTAGTTTGAATTTGGACTGACATCCAAGGTGTGGGTACCTCTGCTTATGCCCAGTTTGGTACCTCAGGCTTTCCCAAGGGGAGCTTTTGGTGTGTTGTGAGGTGGGAGAGCAAGGAAGGGGGTCCAGCAAGCAGCCCTGCATTTGGAGAAGGTTTCTTTCATAAATCATGTCTGTTTGATTTTAAAAGTCTGCACTGATGCTGCAAGTCTAGTGAGTGCTGTAAGCCAGCCTTTAATCAGCCTGTGCGTATTTTAAGAATTGTGCCGACTGTTACTGCCTCAGAGATACCTGGAGATTTGGTCGAGAGAAGCCTGTCCTAGTTTCTTGGGGTAGCCAGCAAGGCGTGCTCATTTCCCAATTTATAGTGAGTCTTCTCAGTCTTGTTTTTCAAAGCATTTTCTTTGAAAGATTGCAGAGCTCCAAGCAACCAGCTAATGCAGGGGGGAAGAGAGAAGACAGAGTGTAACAGAGCAATAATTCCTGCAATTAGAAGTATATTGATAACTACAGTTGGGCCATGGATGGAGTACAGCAGGGTGGGGTTCTGGAAGGAGGGCCATACTTGGGCAGTGGGACCTCCAGCCCTGCTGCAGAGAGGGCAGCTCACTTGTCTGCAGCTCTTTGGTTATAGATGTGCAATGCTGGAAGCAGCACCCAGCAGCATAGTGCAGGACTGGCACAGTGTGTTCCCAATGAAGAGAAGGCTTTATTGGGTAAAATCATGGCAAGAAAGTGTTGGGGTTTAATTATTTGCGTATCAAAAATCAGTTAGACTGGGGGTTTTATTTGTGTCACACAGCGGGTATGATGGAAATGATTACTCATCTATCACAGCTCTCCAGACTGGAAAAAATGAGTATAAAAAGGCTGATGGATCTGTCCAGACAATCCTCTGGATCTTGAGTGTGCCAGGTAAGTGTCCCAGAGCCAGGGAATAAATGCTCATCTTAGTCAGACCCCTCTTGAGCTCTGACTTGGAAGTACACAGGCTTTCTTGCCATATGCCCAGATCCCCGTGAAACAAGGTCTTGTCAAAGCAGGCACCCAGCTTCCAGCAGAAGCATACTTGATAATCAGACTTTTGGACAATGTCGTGGTGTTCCCAGCATCACACCACCACCAAAATATGCAAAAAGCATCTCTCAGAAGTAAAAGCATTCCATTCTGGAAAAGCACGTGAGAGACAAATCATTAGCTCTTTATTTTCACCAACGTAATTGGAATTCCCAACTACTTTATTTATTTTTTTCTGCTGTCATCTGAAGTTGGAAGCAAATTTTTTGAGTTGTCCGTACTACAAACTGTCACCTGTTGGTGGGAATCCTCTGAGAAGTGTCCTATCTCCATTTGCTATATGTGTGTATAGATGAAGTTGATACAAGATCTTCAAGATGTCTGCAACAAGTCATCTTCTCCTAAAACAGGATGTCACCTGAGGCCAGTTCTTACTACTTCTATTTCAGAGCACTTCAAGACACACACTGGGTTGATGAAACAATGTAAAGCAAAGCTGGAGGCTGTGCAAAATAGTTCATAACCATGGAGGAAAACTTGGCAGAGGAGCAGAGAAAGGAAGGGATGAATTAATGCTAAAATGTGGCTGAGTGGTTTTAATGTGTTTGTTTCGTACTAGCTTTCTTAGATGTTGTCATCTGTTGTTAAGTTTTGTACACCTAACAGCAAAGATGGTATTTATGATATTAATGAAAATAGAAGTGGTATGGGAAGAGGGCATTTACTGAATTTAGAAGTCGATCCAGATGCCCTTTCACTGTTAGTTGGATTTTGTTATTTTAAAAAATCTACCTTTTTGATTGGAATCACCCAACAGAACCAGTCCTTGGCTCAAATGGATGTTTGACTTAAGTTCTGATGTTCTCTTTTTCCTCTTTTTAAACTAAAAAAATCCTTCGCTTAAAAAAAATGATAGAGTATTTGCAGAATCAATAGAAAAGCTGACCCAGATAAAAGTGCACAAAAATTGGTTTCATGCCCTAGAACTTTTCCTGCATGCTTTTTGATGCAATATATCTGATCCTTCAAAAAGGATGTAACATACAGTGATCTCAGCAGCTTTGAAGAATTGTTCTGGAAGAATAACAAGGAGTACTGGAGAAAGGGGTGTGCAATTGTATGGTTTTCTCCCCCTCATTAAATATATCATGAGAAAAGAAATTTAATGTCATGTTGCTGGTTATGTGGAAGGATAGATAAATTTTGTATGAAATCTGATTTTGCCTGATTTTTAAAAGGTGAAAGTGCATTTCTCCTGAACAGTCTTCACAGCAGGATGGGAATTGCACTTTCCTTGGTTCAAACCTGCTTCTGCTGGAGTGGCGAAGGTGTATCTAAGCAGTAGCAGGGTTCTCTCTCAGACACCTAATTATGTCCTCCATCATGAATCAGGTAGAAAGCTTAAGAAGCATCTGGTGTTGCAGATGTATTCCGTTAGAATCATAGAATGGTTTTGATTGGGAGGGACCTTAAAGATGATCTCGTTCCAACTCCCCCCTAGACACTTCCCACTAGACCAGGCTGCGCAGAGCCCTATCCAGTCTGACCTTAAACGCTTCCTAGGGTGGGGCATCCACAACTTCTCTGAGCAACCTGTTGCCAGTGTCTTGCCACCCTCACAGTAAAGAATTTCTTCATAATATCTAATCTAAACCTATTCTCCTTTGATTTGAGCCCATTCTCCGTTGTCCTGGCACTGCATGCCCTCATAAATACTCTTAATCCATCTTTCCTGTAAGTTCTCTTCAGGTACTGGAAGGCTGCAATTAGATCACCCTGAAGCGCTCTCTTCTCCAGGCTGAAGAATCCCAATTCTCTCATTCTTTCCTCACAGGGGAGGTGCTCTATCCTTCTGATAATCTTTGTGGCGTCTTCTGAACTCGCTCCAACAGGTTGATGTCCTTCCTGTGTCAAGCACCCCAGAGCTGGACACAGCACTGCAGGTGGGGTCTCACCAGAGCAGAGTAGAAAGGCAGAATCCCTCCCCTCAACCCGCTGGCCACAGGGCTTTTGATGCGCCCCAGGATTGTCTTTCTGGGCTGCAGATGCACACTGCCGGATCATGTCCAGTATCTCATCCAGCAGCACCCCCAAGTCCTTCCGGACAGGGCTGCTCTCGATCTGTTCATCCCCAGCCTGGATTGATACCAGGGGTTGCCCCAACCCAGGTGCAGCACGAGCACTTAGTGTTGTTAAACCTCATGAGTGCTCATGGGTCCACTTCTCATACTAAGGTGGATCCAAACCTTAATTTAATTCCAATACAGCACCTAGATCTGGAGGAATCACACATTCAGTGAACCTCTTGTTGCTTTGGTTTCCAAAAATATCCCAGGCTGTTCAGGGCTGTGTACCCAGATACATAACAAATTACTGTTCAATACAGACATCAGTGCAGTGAAGGTGATAAATTGATAGGATAAATTTGTGAGACAGCAAGACTGACAGGCTGTAGGAGAGTTTCATTCCATCCCTTTGTATTCTTGGCCTTAAAAGTTAAAGTCTAGCTGGAGGGAAAGGATGGGCCCAAAGTTATTGATTCTTAGCAGAATAAGCAGACAGACTGCCCAGGCTGTGTCTTCTATCCCCAGGATAGGGAGAAAAGGCCACAAAAGCAATTGCTTTGTGGGGATTTCCACAAGCCTTCCCAGTCCTTGGGGTCAGTTGCTTTTTTTAAGTGCTCAGTGTATGCAGACTCCCCCCTTTTGGCTCCATTTACTGGAGCATGGGGAAATTGAAAAGACAGGGCCGGGGCTGTGCAGCTGGGAGAAGTGCAGTGGGCAGGAACATGCCCCGAGGGATGCTCCCATCAAATAGGAGCTCCAGGAGTTTGTGGTGGGGAGAGCACCTGAAGCTCAGGACCGAGCAGGAATGTATAGCAATATATAAGGGACTCTGGGCAAACTTTCCTAGGGTCTGTTTGTGGCTCTGTGATTACTTATAGCTGAAAATAGGTCACCTGGCACAAATGTATGGGGCTGCTGACCCAGGTGCATCTCACTGAACTTTCCAGGTATAGAGACATGGATGCTCTTACTGAAAACGAGAGACTAACACATAACAGTGCTGGTCTTCATGAGCAAATGAAGCCCAAACACAATTATTTGAGAGGAGCAAAGTGATTTTTGCTTTATGTTTATATCCTGTGCTCATTTTGCTACTTGCACCACTTTTGCACAGATAGCTGCTGTGTTTGGCAGGAATTTGCAAACACATTAGTGCTTACAGCCAAAAGTAGGAAGGGTCTAAACAGCCAGAAAAGGGAAACCCCTTTTTCTTGTGTTTACTTTTATGGCAGCAAAATGTAATCGCTGTCTGGTCTTGATCGGTCTTGGTTTTTTCCCTTTTGTTTGGGTTTTTTTTTTCTTTTCAGCTTGAGGGTTGAGGGAAACAAAAGAGGGAATGAATAAAGAGCAAGGGAAATGAGTGATTGCTGCCGGGCTCTGTCATGTGGTGAGGAAATCAGGCTGAAACTGGAGAGACCAGGCCAAACCTAACAGTCATACTGGGAGGCCTTGAATTTTGTCACTCTGACAGTGGATCTAAGCACTGAAAATAGCTGGTGATGTTTCTGGCTGCAGTGTAGCATTATCCATATGTGAAGCTGTGGTGATGGATTGCTGCTCACAATGCTTTTCCCACCTGCCTGCTCTTACAGGCAGCCTCTAGTGATGACCCCCATCCTTCCCAAATTGGCACATGCCTTTAGACTATAGGAACTGATGGGGGTAGCATGTTTTTGTATTGTGTTTGCTTCAGTACTCTCTTTTGGTTTTTTCCACTCTAACACTGCTGTTGTTATGAGCTTGGGTATTTGGTGGGTAGTGGAATGAGTGTGTGATTTTTGGCTCTGTCTCCAGCATACAACTTACACCATGTCTCTCCATGAAGCTTGTATGACACCTGGATGGATCTGAACACAAGGACTGCAACACTACAGGTATGGGGAAGAGAGGCTGGAAGTTTGCCTGGAGGAAAAGGACGTGGGGTGGCTGAACATGAGCCAGTGTGTGCCCAGGTGGCCAGGAAGGCCAGTGGCATCCTGGCCTGTATCAGAAACAGGGTGGTCAGCAGGACCAGGGCAGTGATTGTCTCTCTTTACACTGGTGAGGCCACACCTTGAATCCTGTGTCCAGTTCTGGGCCCCTCAACTTGAAGAAAGACACTGAGTTGCTCGAGCATGTCCAGAGAAGGGCAGTGGAGGGGAGGGTCTGGAGCACAAGTCTGATGAGGAGCAGCTGAGGGAGCTGGGGGTGTTTATCCTGGAGAAAAGGAGGCTGTAGCCAGGTGGGGGTTGGTCTCTTCTCCTAGGCAACAAGTGACAGGATGAGAGGAAGTGGCCTTAAGTTGCACCAGGGGAGTTTCAGACTGGATATTAGCAAACAATTTTTCACAGAAGGGGTGGTCAGGCGCTGGAACAGGCTGTCCAGTGAAGTCACCATCCCTGGAGGTATTTAAAAGACACTTAGGGAAGTGGTTTAGTGGTCGACTTGGCATAAAGGTTCATTCCAACATAAATGATTCTGTGACTCCATAAGGGGACATCCCATGATGTTGAAAATTAATTAGCAGGTTAACAGTCCACAGCTTGGTTGTTTAAAAATAAGAAGTTATTGCTGTACAAATGTTGGGCAGAAGAAGTGTCCAACAACGGTGCAGCAACCACTGTGTTAGAGTAACAGTTCTCAGTCATGGCCCTGGCAGAGGAGGGGTCCCACAACTGTTTTTCAACACGTTTATTACTGTGGGCAAGTATGTAACTAACCAGAGGGTGACAGTCTGAAATGCAAGGTTTAAGAGGAATAATGTGAAATAGTTTAACCTTACTAAAAGCCAAATAAATTAATAATAACTTTTGCTTAGCTGAAACTCTACAGGACGTCACTCTCTCCCTGGCTGAATTTCCTTATGTGATCAAATATTCTTCTTGCTCTAAACCCCTTGCTGCCAATTTAAAATAGTACGAGACTGAGATTTCTCACCCTTCAAGAAAACACTTTGATTTGTTGAAGAAAGCTAGGAACAGTTAAGGAGATAGGAAAGAAAGTAATATACCTTTCTCTGTGCTGACATCTGCAGCTGGGGGATGTGATGAAAAATACATATAATCCACTTTGAGCAATGCTTTCCCATTCTCTTTCATTCTGGTTTGGTGCTCTGGTTCCCAGTGAACTAGACATAACGATGAAAAGTGAGGTGCAGAAAGGCTGTAGGACCTCAGTGAAGAAGCAGGGGATCATCCCCCCATGCTGGGGCTGAGGGGTTAATGTTGTTGTTCATTTGCAAACTTTTCAAGAGAGCACTGAGATGAGAAGTGGCAGGATCACTGTCTGTCTGTCTGTCCAGTGCCAGGGAAGCCAGGCCAGGACCCTCACCAGCTCCTGTCTCACCTTGCAGCTGAGGCCAACCTCAGCTGCTGCCAGCCGCCACACCCCTTCTTACCAGCCTCAGGTAAAACTATGGATGGGCACAACCTGGCGCTGAGCAGCCTGTGCCTGCGGGGTTGGAGCAGTCCCAGGGGGGTGACAGTCAGGCGAAGGTGGCCTCGATGGCTGCCCAGGCTGCCTGGCTCAGCCATCTGCTTCCCTGGAGTATCACACTCCTGTTTCTCCCTAAGAGGGAGATGAGATCAGTTTCATCCTGATAGAGAACATGTTTCCTGAAATCTTCTAAAGCTCTAAGAGAGGGGGAATAGTTTCTGGGACAGTGCTGCACAGTGAAAACGTGCCTAAAAGTATGACATTTTTCCTTTTTTTTTCTTTAAAGACAGGTAATTTGGTTTTTGCTCTTATTTACTCTTTATTTTGCTGTTATTTGCTCTTTGCTTATTTTTATGCTTCTGAATATTTCCAAAAACTGGTAATATCAATAAGGCATTGCAAAGAGGGGTTTGGTCCATTCCTGTAGATTATAAAAATTTTCCTGGAGGAAGCTAAGGCTGGTGAGCTGCAGCATGGTGCAGCGTTGGAGTGACTGTCTGGGACAGCTTCTGCTCACAGATCCCTGACAACGGTGCAGCATGGATAAGGACCTTGTGCGAGGGGTTGTCACACTAATGAGATGGAGATGACTCTCAGCAGGGGCCTCGTACTCTGTGTTTTCCAGGTCAGCACCAGTGGTTTTCTTGGGGAGCTCAGGGGTTGCCAGCAGCAGCTGCTGTGGGGTGGAAATATCCCTCTCTTTTTAAGCTTCGTTCAAAAGGCTGGAGAAGCACAGCTGAGTGCTGAGTGGGACAGGGATAAGACCGCTGTGGGTGGAGCAGTGTGGGAGATACCGTGGGGTATCTCCCAGCATCAGTGTCCACCCAGTGTATGTGTACTTACATGCAGACCTCAGAGCACTTTGGGGTTTTTTAGTGACTTTTTCACTGCATATTTAGGTTTTTGATGTAAACTTTCAGTTGTATTTTAAGTGTCTGTTGTAGGGATGGGGGCAGGGATGGGTTAATTTTAATAGGTTTATGAAAAGGTGTTGAAGGCAAGGATGCTTGTGAGCACGTTAGTCCATGGTGCTGCATTCTGCCAGGTTTGGTGAATGTTTAACCAGGACTGGACCAGCAGCCAGGAGCTATTGGGGCTCTTGGGATCTGTTGGGATAACTGCAATTTTCATGTGTGGAGACAGACGACTTTCAAGAACATTTGTATCTGCTAATCATGCTGTAATAACCGTCTGCAGTCGAGAGGCTGCAAACCCCCCATTTCCAACACAGCTGTGCATATTTAATTCGATAGAAGGCATTGCTAGTCTGCTGTTAGAAGTAATTCAGATCTCTAAGGTGGTAATTTTGATCATGGTGGTTTTTAGGGAAATATAGGTGTAAGCTACACTGAAAAGTTAATAAATCCCTGGTATGATACAAACACCAGGGAGTGAGGAGCAGGGACATGGTGGGTGGCTGCCAGTGCCCCACCTTGCATCCCGGGTTTGGCCTGTTCCTGCCTCGCTGAGCCAGCAGCAAAGGAAAGGAACGTCCTGGACACACTAGCTTAGTGAAGGAAGTTTTTCCTGACCTATTGCCTGTACCGCCAATTTTGGGCATTGGGGCAGTCAGGGTGTTTGATGGGTCACCAGCAGTGCTGTGGGGGGAGCACCAAAGCTGGTGGAGCTGTGGAGGGTGGGCACGACCTGCTCTGTGAGGATGCTTTCAGCTGACCCCAGGCTTTAAACCACCAAGCTGGCATCTTTCGGAGAAGAACTCGGGAGGAGTGTGGGGTTTATTTTCCTTCATCTCGAGCACCGCTTGTGAAAGCAAGTGCTTTCAGGGCTTCCAATTCCATTTCTCTCTGTAAAATAGGCTTTTGCAAAATTGATAATTTCTGTAGGTTGAGAGAGTCTCAAAGGAACTTTTCTGTCAAGCATCTAAAAAGTACCATTATTTCTCTTCCCTGTCGTAACAGCAGCTTGAGATTTACCTTTTAACTCTCTAAAGATATCTCGACAATCTCTCCTTTTTGTGAAAAACTCCATGGTGAATAAAGCAAAATAATCTCATTTTTCAGGTGGTTTGTGCTGTAGTGTTTGGGTTGCAGCAACCATGTGGAGTGCTGGTGTTTATCAAGTATTTAAAAGCCTTTTTGTTTATTTTGTTTTGTTTTGCTATGAGATGTTACTTTTTTTGGAAAGCATCTAGAATGATGAAGCAGCTGGTGGCTGAGCCTCCTGCTCAGTGTGCAGAGAATGAAGATTGGCTGGGGTAGCCGGAGTTACTCACTGCATGCTGTGGGCCACGTAAACACACAGACAGGCAATTCCTGTGAACCAGGAGGTGTGTGGTAACTCATAAACCACCATGAACTGTTCTGTACATGTACTCACCATGACACCACATGGGAGCCAGCAGATACAGATCTCCCTAGCTCTTGTCCATTACTCTGCAGGTGTTGGTGTGGCACAGCTATGTAGGTGAGACGATGATGGCTATATGAATGCCTCCTGTGCGGAGCGGAGGTCTGGTCTGAATTTGCCTGATCCCAGCATTATGATACATTTCAGGGAAGTGGTATTTTCATGGCAAGGTAAGCTGCTTCTCCTGCCTTGTGGTGCCTTGGAATAAGCATGTACCCATGGGAGGCTGCTCAAGACCTGCCTACGCAGGGATGCGCAAGACAAACAAACTCAGGCAAGAGTTTTCATTAGTAATTACCTACCTGTTGAAAAAAGTTGATGTTTCTATATGAAATGTGTTTGTGACTCCTTCATTTCACTGTCGCCTAACTTCAAGCACTCAAAACCAGTAGCAGATCTCCCAGAACTGTGAAATAGTTTGAGAGATCTGAAATATGTATGTGTGTGTATATATATACATACATATATTACCAGCTTGTTTCTGAGCTGTTATATTAAACCCAAATCATTCTCATAGCCATGAGGGGCAGAAACTTTTTGCATCTTTTCTGAAGAGGTTTGTGCAGTATGAGTACAGCAGCAAGGGATTGGATTTATTAGCCCTGAAGATTTCTTTCTGCTTTATGTTTCCAAAAGTGGAGATCCTTGCAGAAGCTTCACCAGCTGGGTCTTTAGGAGAAGTACCAAAAATTGTGAGGGTCAGTATACAGTCCCAAGAAACAAGAGCTCCATGCACATATTTATTTTACTTAAGATTCTAAGCAGAGATTTGAAATCAGGGGAAGGACAGGGCTGTGTTGCATTGTAGGTGATTTTGTTGTTCTTTAGAAGTGTTTTATTCATAGGTTTGGATTTAGTTCTTTCTGTTGACAAGCTGTAGGGTCAGTTTCGTGTGCTGGACACAGCACTGAAAAGGCAGGATTTCAGATAGCAGTTTTAGTAAAATATAACTGGACTAAACCCATTAAATACAGAAACAATTTCATCCTAAGCCTACCATGTGAGAATGGAGAATTTGACCCAAAAGAGGGATGAAGAGCAGCAGAAGGTGGCCTGCTGGGTCCCAAAGTGTTGGAGGTATAAATAGCACAAAATCTGCAGCTATCCCATGTGTTTTATTTCTCTCTTACAATTCAGTGAAACTAGCAATTTTTTGCCTTACTCTTAGATGGAGCAAAGCAGGAAGCAGCTTCCCTTTTATCTGTGAATAAACATGCAGCTTTTTCTAGCCTAAGCTCTTAAAATATGGTTATGGTTGTGTAATACCTTCTGGTTTCCCAGCTCCTCCAGTAGCCAGTGTGCTCTTTCAGGAAATCAAGTCATAGCTTCCTTTGAAAAGATCCAAAAAAATATCAACCTAACCTGCTGGAAAGCAGCAAAAGACTCCAAGTGATTTCTTTTGGGTTTGTCAGCCGACCTTCCTCAGGCCAGGTAACAGGAGTCTGGAGTTTCAAACCCAAATACTTCAGCTTGAGCTGAAAGTCCAGGTTGTGCTCACAGTCCTGTTGAAGCAATCAATAAGCTTCTGCCTCTTTTCCAGGGGTGGTGGGGGCTTGTGGGGTGGTTTGCTGTTTGTATTTCTTTTACTGAGAGCGGTCCCTTGGCTGTTTATTATCTCTTTAGCCATTCTTGCAGACCTGCAGGCACAGTGCTTTTCAGGTGTGTATACAGCCACTGCCAAAGGGGAATATTTTTCTATTCAGTTCTGCTCTTGCAGCTGATGAAGCTAAACCTTCCTCTCCTGTTTTTCAGGGGAAAAAAAAAGGCAAAAATGAGGAAAGCCAGCTTTAGTTGTGGCAGCAGGTGAGTCCATTTAAGGCGGAGAAGGACAATTTCGATGGCATTTTGTAGAAGTTCCCAATAGCCAAAGAGTTTGTTCTGGAATATGTCAGCTGCAGCATCTGTTTTGTGGGTATTTTCAGTGCAAACCACAGTGGTGGTATCTCGGGACATCAGTGTGTGAGTGCTCTCCACTGTCTACTTGGCCGAAGAAATGGGGATTTTTTTTTCCCCCGAGAGGCTCCCAAAGATCATCATGTTACTGTAAAAGGGCTGGAGGACCAAATCTTTCAAATTCTGCTTGTCTGTGGTGGTCAGTGGAAAAGGGAGTTGCTGGAATTCCTGCTGGCATTCCTGGTGCTGGTGAAAAAACTAAATTAGCAGTCATAGAGGGGAAGGGATGGCTGTATTTTCTTGTATTTTTCTCACTGACTTACATGGTTTTTCCCACTTTATTAGGTATCAGAAATTCTGCTCGCCTTCTGAGAGATTCCCAGGATGTAAGAAATCAAGTGCTGTGAGTAAGTAGCTTTTTCTTTCAGCTTTCCTTTACATGAGAAATCCAAGCTTGTCCAAACAGAAGGAGGATCTTCTAATTTTTTTCTTTTAAAGACAATTCAAGAAATGTTTACAGCAAGCAAATCCAGTCTTTCAGAACCAGTTAAGTGCCTTTGGCACCTCTTTGCAACCCACAAAATAAAGTCAGCATTGTATTACCACATAGGCTGAATAATTATCTCACTACAGATATAAACCACATGAGTGCATTTAACTGAGAATATGGTCAGCAGAATGGACCATTAGCACCATCTGAAGCTTGCTGGTTGTTTCCAAGCTTTACCAGCTATGGGTAGACAGAACCTTGCTGAAGAGTTGATGCATTCCTTGGGAAGTGAGCTTGCATCTTTTGCAAGAGAAAAAGAGCATAGATTGGCTATGAGGTTGTTTTTGTGTGTGTGGACAACACCCCAGCCCTGTCATCAAAACAGGAAACTATCCAATATTTGAGTCTTCCCTGATGTGATAAAATAGCTTTGAAGGAAGTTCTATATCACAGGAGACATCTGCACACTTGCTTCAAAGCAGCTTAGCCAGGAGCTTTTATATATATTTAAAAAAAAAAAAAACAACAAAAAAACCCAGAAAATGTATATTTAAAGAGCAGCTGCCCTATGACCTTTTCCTGTGCATTGCTAAATGGTGTGGGCTGGGATTTCCCATCAGCTGTGGCTGGTCTGCAGCTCTCCAGGTGGACCAGCCAGTTCTGTTTTAAACGAACCTCAGGAAGGCCTGGTTGGAGCCCCTGGTTGTGTGCCTGGCACAGTGTGGGCTCCTGAGGCAGCCTCTCTGCTATGAGGCTGGATAATGGGGCTAAAATTTTGATGGTGTTGTTCTGGGCTGCACTGCTTTCTGTAAGTAAATTTTATTAGCAGGTGAATGATCTAAGGGTTTTTTTTGAGGCTTTTGTAATCAGCTCAGCTCCTGTCCCGTTTTTACCCTGTTCTGTGGTGATGAAAATCTGTGGTTACTTGGACATCAGCAGAGTTTTGTTTCTATTTTCATTTCAGTGGCTTAAGCCTGTTTTCTGTTACAGCAACAAAAATCTGTTTGGGCTAGAGTGGAATAAAAACCCAAATTGAAATCAGCCTGAAAAAGAAAGGGCTAGTTTTGTTAAAAGAGAGAAACTGAGTCCCTCCATGTTTGGTAAAGATGTGGTAAAAATTCCCTAATAAACACCTATCAAGTGTTCAGAAACTAGTAAGCAAAACAACTGAATCCTTCTTCCAGCCTTTTGTGAAGGATACTGGCAATGAGTGTAGTTACTGGAGAAAAAAGGGCTGTGAGATGATGACAGTGTTTTGTATTGATCTCCCTCAGTAAGGTCCATGGTTCATATTCTTCCTTTGAATCACAAGTGTTTTCTTTTAACTCCTTGGTGTTTAGACTATAACATGAGACCTGCTAATTGAGCTGTGGATCTTATTTTTTGTGAGTCACTTGCAAAGCATTGCACAGGGTGGGCTCTGGCCTCTGTTTTTTTTACAGCTGTGTTGGCTTCAGAGTGGTGAGAAGAGTAGATAGCAACTCAAGTTAAGAAAATTCAGCAGAAATATGCTGTGTGTGTATATTGTGTCTCTCAAAGTATATCCGCATTTTGCTCATCTCAAAAACAAAAATGGATTGCTTTTCTGTTAGGTAGGCAGTGTTGAAATCTGGGAAGTGTTTTCTCAGGTCCAAATGGGTCTACATCCTAATGGACCCCTGTGGTGGTTGGTTCCACAAAGGGGTTGAACATGGGGAGCTGCCCCTGCTCTTCAAAGGAGGATGTGCTGGTCCCAGGTAGATCTTGTCTGTGTCGTTAAGTCAAAGTAAAACAGCACTGCTGATGCAGGCATGTAATCCAGAGGTGCCTCTGATACATTATAGCTGTATTAAGAGGATGAGAGAGAAAGCCAAGAGTAGCCTCCTTGGGAGCTCCCCAGGCAGCTGGTGTATGGTCTCAGATGGCTCTGAAATTACTGCAGCAAGATAGCAGACAGCAAGTTCCCACTTACCTGTCTTCTCACACTCTGGCTGCATGACAGGAACTGGGGAGCATGAGATGGCTGAAGTGGGACAATGCTGACTGAGAAACTTATCTCCTGCTCAGAAGCTTAGGAGAACCCAGAGCTGGAAGAATTTGGCTCCTGTATGTCTGCTTTCTCTGTCCTCTTGCAGTATTGCCCTGCAAAATGCTTCAGGATCAGTTGTTCTGTAAGAGAATTGAGCAAAAGAAGGAAAAAGGGGCTTTCTTGCCGTTTCCCTTTCTCTGTTTGCTGGCCAGCACCTGGAGGTGGAACTTGCCAGTGGCTGCTCCCAGAGGTGTATATATATTTAAAAAAAAAAAAAACAACGTTGCAGCAGGGGCTTGGGGTGGCTCTGACTGACACCCTTGCAGACGGGCCTAGACCAAGAGCTGACACACTGTGTTATGAGGTGTCAGGGAAGGTGTTGGTTTGGGAAGCTCCTGCCACTTCCTGTGGGCTTGGGGACATTTATGAGCAAGCTGCAAGTGGCAGTTGCTTCACCTATTAGGCTTTAATACACCATCCCTTTGTAAGGCAGCATCTCTGTCCTGCTATTTAAAAGCAATACCCACTTTATTATGGGCAGGATTGCCCTGATGGAGTTTTGTTCTCTGAGCAGTGCAAGGCAGAGCCATCTCTTGGTGGGGGACCAAGCCCTGGGAGGATGCAGGGGAGGGGTTCCTCCAAGGTCGTATGTGCTGGAGGAGAAGCATCCTCAGCTGGCGCCTGGTTGTGTGGCTGCTCTCCTGCCCCAGGATGCCCTGTGGCAGGACAAGTTGGTGAGGTGGCTGCAGATCACAGGGTGCTCAGGGCAGGCTGCAGCGTTGAACTGCAGAGGTGTGGCAGGTCTGGTGGGGCAGCAGGAAGGACAGAAAAGCTGTCCTTTGGGCAAAAGTAGCTTGGAAAAATTAACTCATTTATGTCAAGGATTCTGGATGTATAACTTCAAAAAATAACACTTGTTGCAATAAACTGTTTTCTTATCAGATGAGGCTTAGATGGATTTGGGGTTATTTTTGTTACTTGGAGCTTGAGCAGTCAATTTGCAAACATTTTCTGGAGAGAAAATGGCAACAGTGTGTCTTAGGAGTGCCAGGACTGTGTACCGAAACATCTTTGCCAAATGGAACAGTGGTGCTGCATCCTTACTCTTCCATGGGGCAAGAGATTGGGCTTCCAGCTGTGGCAGCGCTTAAAGGCTGAAACTGTCACTGTCACTAGCAAAGCCACCTCTCCAAACAGTGCACTCCTCACAAAATCAATGCTCATACTCCCAGTACTCTATTGGGTGACTGTCTGGAAATTTTGCACAGACTGTGTTTTATTTTTAAAAAGAGGGGGAAAATACTATTCTAACTGAAGGATAAAGATGTGGAGGAGAAGTTGGTTGGAGAGCAGGAGAAGTTTAGTCAGGAGGGATAAGGCTTAGTCCAAAGCCTCCATTACAGTTCCCAGACAAGAAGGGGTGAGGTTATTTCTTTCATGTAATTGCAAATCTGCAGTTCCTATTGCAGCCCAGGGCAGGTTTTCCCAAGAGTGCTGCCTGGGCTTTGGTAAGGATGGGGCTGCTGCTGCCTGGCTCTCCAGCAGCCCCAGTGTGGTGGTCCTTTGGGATCTTACGCCATTCTTCTTATTTTTGATAGTCTCTCTTCTGTTTCTTTTCCATTAAGTATGATGTCACAAATGACATCAGTCCTGTAACTGCTTGTGGTTGTCATAGCCACAGTCTGTGACACCCAAACAAAGCAGCAGGAAACCAAAGCTGGCATACAAATGCTGTAATATTCATCACATTCCTTTTGGTTAATAACTGTGTGGTTAGGTATTTAGTTTCTGTTGGGAAAAAAAAAAGAGAAAGGGGCTTAAAAGCAAAAATTGGGTCACTGAGGGGGGAGGAAGGTGGTTTCCAATTCTGTCTGACCAATGTAGCTGCACTTCTCCCTCCCAGTGCTCTTCCCCTGAGGTAATATTGCTCTGGCCTCAACTGCTCAACTCCCTTCTTCAACTGTTCCTAACACTGCAATGGGAGATGTTCCATAGCCACTAACACAAGCTGTGTCCCCAGGGCAAAGCCTCCCAAAGGCTGGCAGTGAGGGCCAGCAGCAGCCACATATCAGCCGGCTTTGACTGCTAGATGGCTGAGGCTGCCATTCTTGTGGTGCATGGATAGAGTATAGAATGGTTTTTTCATCTTTTGGGGGGATTAGATGTGATGGGGGTCTGGTTGCTTGCAGTTCTTTCTTTTGTTTTGTTTCTTGAGTCTGTAAAATAAGTTTTTCTGGGTGAGAAGCAGAGCTTGTTTGCCCCTGCAGGATTTAATCACTCCTTCGGAGTTTTGCACAGTTGGCCTAATAGTAGGAAGGTGCTTGCTGCAAAAAATAATTCCAATAATGTAAAAAAAAAATTAAATAAATTACAGAAATAGATCTGGTATGAGCACTGCATTTGCAAGACAAGCCCTGGAGGCAGGTGGTTGGGGCTTGCTGGGAAGGAGCCACCTCAGCCTGTCACTGCTGCAGGCCTATGGGGAGCCGCCGTCCGTGTGTGCCCCTCGCCAGAACTTCCCCTTGCCCGGTGCCGTCCCCCTTTGTGTCCCCGCCGGGACATACTGACCCTGAGGGCTCCAGCAGGGCTTCTCCAAAATATTTGGGCATGTGATTCCTGAGCTGAGCCCAGAAAATTCCCCAGGCCTGCCTGTGCTGGTAGCAGGCAGCAAGCACACACTGAGCAGAGTCCAGCTCTGGATTCAGGCGTTCTGTGCCGTGGCTCCTGCTGGTGCTTGCAGGGAGGTGCTCATTATATAATAGCTGGTGGTTGATTAATATGCTGTGAGTCAGAAGCGCCAGGGTATTTTAGCTTTCTGTAGTTGCTATGGAAACGTTATTTTAACAAATAGCTTTTTAATATTTAATTAAAACTCAGCTTTTGGCAAGCTGGAGTAAGAACTATTACAATTACTACTACAAAGGGTTAGCAGTGAAGTGTATTCCAGAGCCATGGTTTCTTGTGGTTGAGCCTATGTCATGTGTCCCCCACTCTGATTTGTCAGCTTAAAAAAAAAAAAAAAAGTAAAAAAAAAAATCACTAATTGGTTGTGAGAAATGTATTCTTGTTCCTAAGACACAAAGCAAATGTAATGCAAATCTGCAGTTACTCTTCACAATTGAAGGTTGTCACCTCTCTCAATGTACAGTGTCAAGGCAGCTCTGTAAGGACGAAGCAGTGTGATAGTGTTTATTAATCGTTGCTGTGTCACTGGTGTTCCTTCTTCTACCTTGGCCTCCTGAATGAGATCATTCCTGTTTTGTTTGCTTCGTGTTCCCTCTGTGTCAGGTTGGATGCTTTTCCCTCGCCAGCTTGTGGAGGAGGCTGGTGCTGTGTCCGGATCAGGCTCTGGACAGATTCCTAGTCTTTTTTTAGGTGAGCGCCTCTGCTCCCTGATACCAAATGATTCTGCAGTGGAGATAAATGAACTCAATCTCCAGAGAAAAATAAATATTTAACAGCTCTTTGTAAATAACCTTTATTTATAGAACAGTTGCAGGTTCTATGATGCTTGGTAAATGGGGATGCTTTTTATGCAAGAATTCTGCCTTGAGGGACTCAGTGGATGCTTAATGTCATCTGTGATATAATAATGAAATAAATGTGTTGTTCTCATGGGATTCCCTTCCAGCCCCTATTTCCTGTGATTAACTTCAATATTGCACACTTCGTCTCTATTCATATCACATTCCTTAATATTATACTGAAATCTTATTTGGAAGGTAACACCTTTATGTCCTGAGGGGAGGGGAAGGTTGTTGAGGGTTTTGACTTATATAGCCTCAGACCCATCTGCATTACCTCCATCACGTATCAGTGGGGTGGCTTGCCAGGACCTGGGGATTCATCAGCTCAGCATCTCACTCTCAGAGAGTCTGGGATGCTGCTGTTATCCCATTTTATAAATGAGTGAAGGTAAACCTGGAGAGATGGATTAGCATGTGGCAGCAGATCACCCCAGCTGCCTATGAGTTAAGCAGTTACTCTGTAGTAGCTGTCTAAGCACTTCCAGCATCAGTTGAAAGACTGTACCATTTCCAGAGATGTTTCACCCTGCTTTAGGACAGATGTTTGAGGCAGGTCACAGGCGTAGCCCTCAGAATTGTCTCTCTCCCTATTTAACTCAGAGCTGTAAACTAGATGGGAAAAAGTAGACAAGAGGAAGGCCACCCTGACCAAACATCTTCTGTGCAATTTCTGTAGGTGGTCCATAACACTGTTGTAGGCTTCAGGATGTCCTTGCTTGTCACACTGCTCTGGTCACACAGTGTCAGGTGCCCCTTCCAAAGCAGCATAGCTGTTCTCTGCTACACATTGCTCACAGCTGGGCATCTGGGATTTAACAACTCAGAAGGAGATGCAAAACCAGTCCCCAGACATGTAACTAAGGTGCTAAAGATTTGTATAAACTGTTCTAGCAAGCCAGCAAGAGAATTAAGGTTTTCCTTCCTATTTACACTGGAGGTGTGTTGTCATGACCAAAATTAGAGTGATAATGTTACTGCTGCAGTAATACAACAAGCAGTATGGGTGCGTTAGGCACTTCTTTAAAAAATCTTTCTGGGTTGCATCCCATACTTCTTGTTAAACTCTTTGATGTCTTTTTAAACTCTTCTGCTAGTTGATCAGCCAACCTGTGTCAGCTGCTGCTTCCTGAGAGGTTTGGAAGGAATCCTTTTTATTTTCTACCACGAAGGACTTGAAACACACTGCAAAAACCAATTTTTTCTGATTTCATAGCAAACGTGGGTCTCCATGGGGCTTGCAAGGCAGCAGCCAGGACAGACTTTGCAGAGGGATGGTGGGAGGCCCTGCCATGCTGGAGGGGCAGCACGGGGGTGGGGGAACAGGCAGTGGCTGTTGTGGGGGAAGCTGACAAGCAGATGGATGAAGCTGGCAGTGCCAGTGGAGTGGAGGAGGTGAGTGCTGCTATGTTAGCAGATGTGAGCAGGCTACCTCAGAGGGACAAGAGGGGCTGAGAGGTTTGAACCAAATGCCCTGACCAAAGGGAACCTGGGGAACCGTTCCTTGGGAGGAGGTGGGAGGGGTTTGGTTGATGGTGACTGTCAAAGATAGAAGTCTGAGCAGTGATGCTTTTGAATATCGAAAGGTGGTGGGTTAAGTAGCTGAAATGGGAATTGTTGTGAGAAGGTACAGAAATAATATTTCTACCTGAAATTTTCATCATATGGTCAAATTTTGCGAAGGATACAGAGGAAAATGCTGGAGAATAGCAATCCTGCTTAGGCTACATGCTAAGAAATGGCCCCAAGTTATAGGTGAGAGAGATGTGGCTGATAGCCAGAATACTGACAGTACAGCAGATGGGGTAGCAGGGAAGGTCAGGAGCTCTGCTGTCCCTGTCCCTGAGCAGAGGTGGTGCAGAGGTGAGCAGTGGGCTCTTGGGGAGGGGTGGCTGTGCCAGGAGTCTGTGTGGTGAAGCAGACTGGGTGCTGAGAGTTTTGGGGGAGTCCCTGATGCATAATGCTCCTGAGTGTTGTGATGGGTGGCAGGTCTGGGTAGCCAGATCTGCCCTAGAAAGCTGTTCCCAAGGAGAGAAATTGGGTTCATCAGAAAGGGGGGAGAAGTAGAAGATGGGAGCCTGTGTTTTTGTTTGGGTAGATGTACACTGGAGTTGTACTGGAAAAGCTGAAATGTGATTTACAAGGGGAAATAAATGCTCCACAGCAAACAGACTGCTGTGAGAGAGTTCACCTGTGAGGTCCTCAGCTCAGCATCAGCTGCTCAACCTCCCTGTATGGGCGTAATGGGCTATACACATTTTCAATTTACAGTAATTTGGGACTTGCATGTAGTCTGGAGAGCTATGACAAGCACTCAGGCAGGTCTGACTTTCCCAGCCCTGAGGATAAGGGTGGATCCAAACTGGCAGAAAGCCCTGTGTGGGAGCAAAGGGTGCATCTTGCCCAAGTGAGTGCTCAGAGATACTGCAGCAACAAGGACTTGCCCCAAAATGAAGCCCAAGGGTTGTGGGGTTTGGGGTTTGTTTTTCTTTATGGTGATTTGAGATCCACGTATGCACCTTGCATTGCAAGTCCGTGATGTGTCACAATTTGCCGTGTAACCAAGCATAGGGTCTTCTCCCCTCACTTACACCCTCATTCCCTCCACTTAAAGCTAAACCAGGCTTTGCTAGCTTTCGTCTTCACTGGTTCCAGTGGATTTAAAAGGTACACTGCAACTTCGATGTCTGCCTGATAAGCAAGAACATCAAGGGATAGAATAGAGTTAGGTGAATTGAGAGAAGAGACGTTGGAAGTGACAAAAATTGCAACGAACTTTCCTGGAGCTTCCCATCTCCACCTGTTCCAGACCTTCCCATTGTTTTTTTTTTGCCATCAGTAGTTTTTGGTAGTGTTGTCTTCTCAGTGGCTGCTCACTGATGGATATGTCTATTGGAAATCAGGAGCCCGATGTCTTGAAAGCAGGAGTGCTTGGGCCTGTGAGTCTGCTTGTGTATTGGAGAAAGTGCTCCTGTCTCCTAATGCAGTAAATGCAGTGGGGGCATTGCATGCTTTGCATCACCAACAGTTTCACACTAAAGAACTGTGATGTTTGTATGGGTAATTTGTGCTTAGTCCCAGCTGTGCTGTTAGTGGCACTAGGGTAGAGCATCACAGAGGCACTGAACGCAGTAGTGGTCTCTGAGTTGACTCAGTTTTCATTGTCAGCATTAGTTATGACTCAGGTATAAAAAATCTGGCACGTTTCCTGTCTGCAGTTCTCCAAGTGCACTCTTCTGCTTGCGCGCCTCAAACCAGACTATCAGTGCGTTTGCCACGCTCTGAAATCCAGCCAGGCTTGCAAGAGATGAATCAAACCCCACAGTGCTCGGGGCAGCTGCGTTTCAGATGCTGCTGTGAGTGTGTGTAGGGAGGGGCGAGGAGGGGGTGCAATGTTTGGGAAGAGTTCCTACTACAGGAGGAGATTTGACCTCCAGTAGGACAGGGAATGGCCTTGCATTTACTGTCTTTGTTATTTATACTGCATTAAAATGTGTTTTAGTTATAGTATATATGTAATTGTATCTAGTGAGTAGGTATTAGCTAATATATACTATGTGAATACAAAGAGGAACTGCTGGGTTTTTTCGCTCTGCTGTAACGCATTCAAGTGGATTCCCATCTTGATGTGACCTTACTCTCCTGTTCAGGAAGTTTTCCTGTCTGACCATCCAGAATTTGCTCTGGCAGTTGCACCTCCAGCACCTGAGCCAGGGCTGAAGCCCTTTCATTGCGTGTGGTTCCAGTGGGCCATGGGGTGCCCCACTTGCCTCCTTACACTCAGTCAGACCAGGCTTCCTTACCAGCTCAACCCAGGCTTTCCCATAGCAGAGTCTCGGATGTCTGGATTCTTAAAATAATCGTGGTGCAGTAACAGAATAACAGCTTTAACTGGTGCCTCTGGAGGTGGGACCCCAAACAAAGGAATCCTTGGGCTTTCACATCCTCACAGTGTATGTGAAAGTCTGGGCTCTTCCTGCTGAGTTTTTGGCTTCTGCTATGTCTCTTGAGTATCGGGTCACCTGGCGGCACACAGGTCCTCTGTGCCCTTTGTTGTGCAAAGGGTCGGTGCCAGCTCTTGCCTCAGGCTTCCTCCACCCAGAGCTCAAATCTTCAGCTCTCACTGCAGCTGTGCACCAAACTATCTGCACTGAATGTATTCTTCAGCATCTCCAGTGGTTTTACCTTCAGTAAAAGAGCCCTCTGAGTGGCCATGGAGAGGCCATCCCTGTGATACCGGAGGAGTGCAGAGAAGAAGCAGCTTTATTCTTTGATCTTGCTATTGCTGGAGTCAGTAGCAAAATTTCAGAGGACTTCAATGAGCCAGGATCAGCCCTCTAAAAATACTCCCAAGGCACTAGGGGAAAGCACTTGTGAGTAGGTGAGAAGCAGCCTTTATGTGCCTGTGGGGTGGAAGGGAGCACACCCTTATTAATAAGTGTTGCTTCTTTATGAATACGTTTCTTTTGGTGCATGTTATCAAAAGGAAAGAAATTTCTGCAGCAGTAGAGTAACAGTAGGGCTGTCTGTAGCAGCAGTAAGTTTTGATCTGTTACTGTAGAAATTCTGCCACATTTTTGTGAGTGAAGATCCAAAAGCACCTTCCTTTGCTGTCTGTGAAAATCTGAAGGGTGCATTTTGTGCATGTCATGAGGATCTCTGAGCATCTCTTTCCAGCTGAGTCTGGATGAGTAATTGTGTCATTTGGACAAACTCCTGACACATACATTAGCCTCGTGCTAGCCCTGACTGCCAGAGGTGGCAGTGAAATCAGAGGTACACCCTGTGTATTAAAAGCAGTGTAAAGCTTCCAGAGCCTCCCATAACTTACATCACTTTTGAGGATTCCTAAGAGTGGTTTTCAGCGTAGGAAGGAGACAGGGTTGGCTGGGGTCAGGTTTGCATCCCCTGTCATGTGATATGTGCCCACGGTGGTGGCATTGGCAAGCATGAGGGGATGGTGGTGCTCATCTCCTTTCCCATCACAGAACAGCTTCAGTGTGTCCTTTCAGCCTGAAGCTAAGCAGGAAAAAAACCCCTGTGCTCAGCCCCTGAGATGGCCCCAGCACCACTCTGCAGTTGTGATATATCTGGTACACACCCAGCTGTGCACTCGGGGACAGGGTAAATGGAGAGGAGGGAGATGGTGACCTCTGAACAGCTGCTCTGGTGGCAGAGGGGAAGGAAACAGTGATTTAGCCCCTCTTGGTAGAGGGGTGACTCCAGAGAGTATTTAAATAGCAAAACATGTAGAAGGTATTTTGAGGGTTGCATAAGCTAGTTGCAAAAGTAACAAACATGAAAAAATCTCCTTTATAAGGGTGGGGACTTTCAAGGCTGCATCTCACAGCAGCATCCCAGGGTTAGGAGAGCCATGTGATCATTCCAGTATCTTAGTTTGCTTCAGGCTCATGGAGGCTTGGTTTCATACTTGTCTAGCATCTCCCCCTTCTTGTCCATCCATGTTCTCCTTGCCCAGAGGTCCTGGGTCTGCGAGAGGAGGCTTATTGTGCCACTGCCAGTGACCGGAGCTTGCCACTTAGCAAATATTAAAAAAAACCCCACAACTGTAGGTATAGCTGGTGAATTACACCTGCAGATCATAGTCCCTGCTTCTGACACCTGGCTTCTGCAACACATTACTTGTCTGCCAGCAAACACATAGCTCTACCCATCAGGTCTCTGAGGCTAGTCATAGATAGAGACCTGTTAACTGTGGCTTCTCCTCCTCGATCTATGTACTGTGCTCTGGGATATGTCAGGGGAACAGAGCTCAGGGCTCAGGTATTATGTCCTCTTCCCTGGCTGCTGAAACACATCAGAAAATCTAGTGGTGGTAACATCATCATAATGAGCTCTGAGCAAGGTGCAGCATTGACAGCACAACTCTGCAATTTTCTAGAAGCTGTTCTTTTACAAGACCCCTTCTCAACAGCCTGAGTACTGATGTGATGTCATGCAAACATACAAGCTGCTGACTGAATGTCTCCTTTAACACATGCTGCTTTTGTATCACTTTCAAATGCCAGAATTTTGCAAGAAATGAGATTTCAAATGTATCAGCTCTTGCCCCCTGCAGCATGCTTGGGGCCTCCTCTGGTCCTAGTGTAGTGTCTGCTCAGGTGGAGGCTCCTGGGCTGTGCATTGAGTGTGCTCACATTTTGTGTCATCGCCACACTGTGCAGCACCAGGTCTCTTTTGGGAGAGAAACCCCCCTCTTCTGTGCAGCCTCCTTGGTTGCTGTCAGTGAGCTTCCTTTTCAGAGGACTTTAGCCAGGATTAAGCTTGCTGGCACTGTCTGACAGCACTCTGTGCCTCTGCTTTTCCTCACTCAGCCCTGAGAATTCTGAAAGGCTGGGCAACCCTGGGTCACCTCACAGGAAACAGAGAGTTCGTGTAATTAGCTGAACTTTCCTTTTTAGGTACTCCGAAACCTGCTTGAGCCAAGGAGGCAGCCGTCCCATTTGCTGGCCAGGGCATTCTGTAAAGACCTCTCTGTGTGTCCTGGGGCTTTCCCTGGCTCTTCCTGCTGGTGGGAGCCTCAGCTGGGATGGCAGCACAGACCCAGATAACACTGGAGATTTGAGTACAGAATACGTAGGAAAATTAGGTTGTATCTGCTTTACACAGGCTGGATTTTATTCCAGGCAATTGAAAGCTGGGGGTGGGAGGGCTTTGTATTCCACTGAGTGAATTTGGTGAGTTGGGTTTTTTGTTGGTTTGGTTTTTTTTTTTTTTTTTTTTTTTGTNTTTTTTTTTTTTTTACTTGATCAGAAAGGTGGCTGACAGCATGGCCAGATCCATGCATGCTGGCAGTCTGTGCATCCTTCCCTGTGTTGGTTACTGGAGGTGCCTGGTGTTCCTCTGCTGCTCCTTATCCCCTTCTCTGAGTCCCTCCTCAGCAGAGGCTGAGTGCCAGATTGCTCTGTGCACACAAACCTTCAGCACAGCAGCAATTAACCCGAATGGAGCCGTGTTTCATAGGAAGTCCAGGAGGATGGTCCTCCCTTTGCAAAGGTTGGTGTCATTCTGGTGGATACCCCTTGCTCTTTCCCCTCTGCACGGTACAGGCACACTCAGCTCATTGCCTGAAGGTTTGAATGAAATCTGTATGACTACATGAGTTGAAATTTGTTTGGTTTAACCGTAGAACAGATTTGCCTGCAAGGGGCTATTGTCAGAGACTGTAATGCTTGGTGTTGCTTGTTGCTCCTGGGCCACCAACTGTAGAACATCTATCTTGTTGCTCAAAATTGTTATTTTTACTATCGTGTTAGCATAGAGTTTTGAAGTATATTGACTGGTGAAGACAGCAATATTTAACACCTCTTTTTTTTTTTTAACCTTCAAAGCAATTTATAACTATTAGTCCTTCTGACTCCCATGTTAGCAGGGATATCGTGTATAAGCTCTTTGGGGCAAGGAGTGGGGCTTGTTTGGGTTTGTAGAAGTGACACTGTGATTGGAGAAAAACTGCTGATCTGGGTACACCTTCTTGCCATAGAAATCCTGCCTAGGAATCATACAAAGAAATTACTTCGCATGAATAACTTAAAAACGCTGGAGAAAGTATTAGAACTGGGATGATTTAGTGCAGTTAAACTGTATCTTGTCTTTCTCTAATTTATGTAAAGCAGTTTTTATCTGTCTTGGGGGGGCGGCATGTTCTTTTCTTGTTTAAAGTTCCAGAAATCTGCACAGGAGATCTTAAAATTGGATGAGTACTGTGTGAAGGCATTTCTGAGTTAAGTTGTAACCTGAAGCGTAAGGAAAAAGGTTTTCTTAACTTGCTGTATTAGTAAAATATATTTGAACCAGTGTTGCACGTCATTAAATATACCGTGAATCACATCTCACAGGTGTGCCAAAAAGAGTCTGAGATAATGTGACCATGTCATACTGTAATGATATTCATACAAGAGAGCAATTTCCTGGAATATAATCCTCAGGGATTGTAAAATTAAATTTGAAAATGTATCCCCATTTCTATCTTGCCCCTTGTAAAGTAAAACCACTGGAAATCGTTAACCCCTTGGTTGTTCTTACAGCAGCTTGTGAAGGTTAAGCTTCTTGCTGAATCCCAGGTGCCTTTTTCCTACCCCAGCTTCACATGCCAAGAACAAAGTGAATCCCTGCACCATCCATTGTAGCACACACTTGTGCTGCCCGTGGTGGAGGTTCTCCATAGAGATATGGATGTTTTTTGCTTTGTTCTTCAGGTCTGCTAGCTGTTCTTCAAGTCTTCAGGTTTCCTGAAACAGTGACCATTTTGGGTAGTACCTACTGCTGCATATCATTGGGCAGAAAAACAGCCTGGGCTTGTTTTGGGTTTATTTAGGATATGTTCAACCAGAAGGCATTGGGTGTAGTTAAGTGCGTAGGTAACTGGTGCTGGCACTAATGGTGGTGTTCTCCAGGGATCTTTTACACCTTTAGAGAATGTATAGTCTAATCTGATTATGGCAATCTATCCTAAAACCATGGTAATTAAACTTAAGAGATTACTGAGGTTGTAGGGTGTGGTTTTCTGAGTTGGCTTCCAAACCTATCCATCTCTATTCTGTGTTTTAAACATTGACTTTAGCTTCTAACTAAGCTTCTTTAACTTCTGCTGTTAGTCAAGCAGCTAACTGGGTACTCTTGCAGGCTTCAGTTAGTTTGCACAGTCCTTATTGAATTAGACTGGAAAAGCACTGTGGAATTCAAAAGAAAAGCAGAATGTGGAATCATGATCTTTCCTTTTTATGTAGACTTTTTGAAGGAGGAAGACTGTGATGTCTTTATCTATGTGAATCATCAAATGACTAACAAAAATACAGGGAAAATGCGTTTTATCATTGTTGCGTTGACCAGGGTTCTGAGTTGAGATGAGCTTGCCTGGAGGTTGGGCTAAAAACTGGGCAGGAGTGAGGGGCGCTGCAGTTCCTGTGCATTTGGCATGGCAGAAGAAAGCCTGGAGTCCCTGACCAGGGCTCTACTGGTAACAGCAGCAAGGCTGGCCTTTTGGCCACTTGAGCTAAACTCAGAAGGACTTCAGGAGGCTGAGGGCAAAGTTGTTTCTTCTTTATTCTCCTCATCTCTTCCTCTCTAAGCCCTTGTAGCCCTTTGTTGCTGCCAATTCTATCTCTTCTAAGCAACCTCAAAACCAGTAGAGGTGCAACCCAGCACCTGCTGTTTTCATTATCTGCCTACAAACTGCCCTTCCCCTCAGGAAAACCTGTCAAAATACCCATGTGCATGCACACACAAAACAAACTTACTCACCAAAGTTCCACCAGGATAAATGCTGTATTAAAATTGCACGTGTATCATCAGAGCTCTGGTTTAAGAAGGGCAGATGGAAAATGCTCTGCTGACCTAATGTCTTTTAAAAAAATTCTGTACTTAGTGTCAATGGGCTGCTTTGTTCTTTACATTTCTTTCCTTTTCTCATCATTTCTGTGCTTTCTCTTCAGAAGAAGTTCAGTGCTGCATTAAAGAGATTACAGGTTCTTTTCATCTTACCTCTTTTTTTCCCCCCAATTTTACTTCTTCCCAGCAAGCCTCAGGGGTCTTTTGGTTTGGGTGGGTTTTTTTTTTCTTTTCTTTTCTTTTCTTTT
>VYZQ01048052.1:41795-69708 GCA_013400655.1 Mystacornis crossleyi | reverse complement strand
TTTTTTTTTTTTTTCTTTTTTCCTGTTTTAAAGCAATTGATTTATAGCTCTCCTACCTGCTGGGAAAGATTGACCTGCTACTGAGCATCTTCAGACAGCCCTTCTTATGAGTCACTTGGGACTGAAAGCAAGCAGAGGGCCAGGTTGAAAGTTGTTTCTTTCCTGATGCTATTTACACCCTAAGGAAATAGCAATGGCATGTGCTGGTTTTATATAGCTTGATACACATTGTGTGTATGTGTACCTGCATCTCGAAATGGGGTTGTCCAAGAAGAAAATACTTTTTTTCTTCTCTGCTATCACCCTCTTGATTTCTCCAAATCTGAATGAAATCTGAGTGCACTTTTTTCATTTTTTCTCTCATACTGTGCTTTTGATGGATTTTTGCTGTGCAGTTTTGTTTTCACAGATTTCAGGCTCTGCTTTGTTTCCTCTGAAACATGAGGTGTAGATTCCATCTGGAAACATTTCAGTTGGTCATATAATTTGTGGTTCTCTTCCTTTGCTGCCCTGGTCTCTCTGTGCTTGCCTGTGGCAGGGGACATGGGGAGAGCAGCAGTGCTGAGCCACCATGCAAGAAGTGAATGAGGAAGGATGCCTTTCACCTCACTTCTGTTCAGTGCAAACTCGATGGACCATGGTGGGTATTTTGTTATTCAGCATCTAAAGCCTGAAAAGATATTTCAGGGCAGGCTGGACAGGGTTGCTTTTTTTTTAACCGCCCCCCCCCCCCACCTCCAATTCCTGCCATCTTGATACTGACACTAAAGTGTTTGTCCTTCAAAGGAACAAACTTCATGTGCCAGGATGGTTGTTCTTCATCTTTTCTAAAGAATGAATCAGCCAGCACTGAATTTCCTCAGACACATTTTCTGTTTTCATGTGTTGGTCTGAAAACAGACTTCAGCAGCTGGGCTGATTTATTCCACAAAAGGAGGAAAATCTGTCTATTCTTGTTTGAATTTCGTTTTAAAAGAATAAGATTGGGAATTAAAAGCAAATTATGAGGAAAAAAGGGGCCCTTTTAAAATTTGCTTTCTTATACCTGATATTAAGGCTGTCTTCTCACTTGCTCATGCAACAGCTAGGGCCGAGTTCCATGGACATTGCCCTTGAAGTCTTTTAGTGCAACCTTTCATCAGTAGGAAGCAGCCAGAGATGCCATGTTTGAACCCTAGCAAGTGACAAAAGAGACCAGTGAATTTACCATTTACACGCTGGCCCTGCTTTGAAGATGAATCAAATGTGGGGTGACCCATCATGTCTTGTTTCTCCTGTCCCTTCTTGTCTGGAGGTGGTTTGGATGCAATTAACTGATGTGAACTGCCAGTATTTGGAGAGGAGGGGTTTGAGAGCCGATTTCAGCAGCCAGATCCAATTTCTCAGCAGTGTTGTGTACAATTGGGCTGTGTTTCATCATATTCACTTTATTAAAATAAGTGTTACAAGAGAACTGCTGAGTGACTGAGTGAGGATTTTCCATTGCAGGCTCTGCAGCCTTTTCCCGCTTCCTGGCTCTTTACTCCTCTTGCAGTACCACACATGGGATAACTTTGCTTTAGAAATGATCCTTTTTTCAAAAGGGCAGCAGGATAGGATTTTAAGGATTTCTTGTTTGTTCCCTCTCTCTTCCCTCCGAATTTTACCCTCTAATTTACTGTTGTGAGTCCACAGGACATAGCAGGGAAACAGAATGCATTGGGTTGTGTGCGGCCCAATTCCCCTTCAAGCCCCAAACAGCCCTTCTCTGCAGGAACTGCCTCTCTGAAGCATGTCTAGAGACCACACAAGTCAGGAGCTGTGTGAACAGTTTGTCCGGTTTCTTCTGCCTAAGCTTCCTTCACTCTGTGAATGTTTTGGTGAGGGTAGAGAAGACAAAAGGTGTTGGAGGAGAAGCAGATCACTCCCACAAGGCAAAGAAATCATGAAGAGAAGAGGAACTTTGGGGAGAAAAGACCAAAGTAATTCAATAATTAATAATTTTTTCTTGGGCTCCTCTTTCAGATGAGAAACATGCAGTAAGTCTTGACCTAGTTCCCTGAATATCACAGAAGTTTTGAGGTAGGAATTGCTTTGGGAAACGTTCAGACCAGTATTTCCCTGCCAGAAGGCAGCTGATCTGCTAGAACTGAAGCTCTCCACATAAGTGTGGATCTCTCCACATAAGTGTGTTTTGTCAGTGCTTTTCTAGGGAAAGAGGTCAGAAAGCCAGGCTAGATTTGAGAGATCACGGCTGATGAATGCTCCTCTGAGATGTGGTTTCAAGTCTCTGCCATCTCCAGCCTTTTTGATGGCACTATTGTTTGTCCCCTTTCCCGCTTCTTATTTGGATTTTGGGGTCAGGTGACTTCAAATAATAGTATCAGCTCTTGCTGTGGAACGTGATTTTTCCTAAACTTCAGAAACTGCTGTGTAATTAAGCTTTCACATAAATCTTCAGGAGAACTAACCCAGGACCGCTTCAGTCTGGGTCATCACAGTGCTTAAGGCATCCTTGCTGGTGATAAGACAGGGAGGGAGTGCTTCTGAGATGAGGTGGAGGGGAGGAAGTCCTGGGGAGCTGGCTCGTGGGTCAGTTTTGGATTGCCAGTAGTTACACAAGAGGTTTGGCTACAGGGCTAGCTTGAGGACTAGCCAAAGACGAGGTTGTAGCTCCCACATCCACACCTCTTGGGATGCTGAATTGCAAAAGTACTCAACAACCATAGGTGAGGGCGTGTTTTGAAGGAAAATGCATAATTGCAGAGACAAGTTTGAAAGCCTAGCTGGTGTCTGGTTGGTCCTAGCAGAACATCAGGAAGCTCGTGGGTGCCCTGCCTGCCTGCCCTCCACCCTGGCTGGGCTGCCCCACAGCAGTGGCCGGTCTGTCTGTCCTCCAAAGGGAGATACCCTCAGTGAGCACCCTGCTGTTGCATGTGGAGGCCATCTGAGAGCATGGCCCAACTGCCTTAATTCCACTCCCTTCTGGTGTGGAGAACGATTTTGAGACTACAAGGATAATACTTCATGCTGTTCAGGAAACAAAATCGATTGATTGGGCTTTACAAGGCAAGCAAACCAATCAACCTGCAAATGACAGAGCAGCTGGTTAACAGTAGCTACAACACGTTCCAGCAGCGAGGCTGTGGAAGTGCTGCCTGTTCCCAGGGGTGACAGGACTGCCAGGATGGCAGCGACAGCAGGCTCTTTGCCCACCCTCCTTTGCTGTGCAGCGAAGTCTGTGGAGAAAAGCACGCTTGGTGCTGGTGGGTTGCCATGGAAAGAACTGCCACATCACACAGAGTTCATGGTGGAGTGTTTGGTGGCTGTTTCTTTTTGAGAGAATTTTCACAAACGTTTTAAAACTGGGTGACTGTCTAAATTAATACAAGCTGGTCACAGAATCAGTGTCTCTTGAAATTATATCATTAAGGATTTTTTTTGTCCTTTCCCTTGGAAGGAGCACACATGTTTTGGCAAACAAATACTGAATATTAGTGTCACACTGGATTTTGGTGACTGGATGGTTGGAGCCTGTTTTGTAGCTCTAAGGAGAGTGCAGGAAGGAGGAGAGCAGGAGACTAGAGAGGGTGAGGGTGAGCATAAGACATGCTGCTGCAGGCCTGGTCCTAGCATCCCAGAAACAGGAGGAGAAGAAACCAAGTTTTAAAAAATTCTTTAAAAGAAGATTTGAACAAATACTGTTCAGTGAGAAACAGTTTTATGGAGCAGTTCTCCTCCTTTTCTGCATGTCTCAAGTATTGCTCAAGCGTCATTGTTACAGTTTCTTCATCTGGAGGAGCTATGAAGTAGCCCTAGGGGAAATCCAAGCACCAGGGAGACAGAGAAGCTGATGCCTGTGCTGACTCCAGATCTGAGCCAGAGCTGGGAGTAGTGAGTACGCTGGGATTAAAATGTGTGGGAGGAGGCAGCTGCCAAGCGTACTTTGTCACACTTAGGTGTTCTGATGGTAAACCCTTCCACTGGTAAGAAATGAATGAATGGGGAGGTCTAGCCAGTTCTTCTGTTGTTGTTGTTTTCCTTGGCATTTTATTCCTCAGTACAGTAATAATTTTTCCACGTGAAACATGGACTGTTTTGTGGTTTGAGGTTGTAAAGGGTGTTCTAGGGGTGTTTTGCACCAAAGCATCCAGGCTACGGATGGTCCAGACCAAACTCAGTTATGAAAGTAGGAACTGGTTTGATCAGCATCCCTTGAGGCTTAAAATGAGGAGCAGAAGAAAAAGACATGTCCTTCTTTGGGGCATGTGCTGGGGGGGAAGTCTCTAAAGGCATGGCTTGTGCTTAATCTGATTGTATTTACAACTGTGTCAATTCCTACTATTTTTTAAATACGTATCAGGTCTTATGAAACTTTATTTACTTCTAAAGATCCTTTTCACTCTCTTCCACTGTGTATTTCCAGAAGAATCCCTGGTTCTTTTGAACTGGAACATTAAATCGTTTGTGAATGATCCAGTAACAATTTCCTGTTTGTATTTCCGGAGTGAAATGAAAATGCAGAGACATTTGCATCCTGTTAAATCCCACTTTTTTCCAGCAGCGTAGTGTTGGGGTGTGCTCATCCTCCGTCCCCTACATCCCATGTTGGCATCCTTTCCTAGAGCTCCAGGGTGCTGGCAGCTCCTGTCCTGGCCTAGCAATGCTCATTTCAAGGGCCAGTTGAGGGAAAGGTGGGACAGGCTTGATTCAGAGCTGCTACATTGAAAAAAAAATTATACGTATGTTCACACGGAGGCTGGCAGATCAAACACAGAAATGTTGCACAAAGGAATCACAGGTTGTTAGGTGAGATCAGATCTATCTGCCAAGTTTCTGGCCTCTTGAAGACAATATACCTGGAAATTGGAGAGCCTTATGTTCAGGTGGTCTTGTAGTATTCAAGTAGAAAAAGTTGTGCAGAGAGACTGAGGGGAGAGCTCTGGCACTCGCTTGATTCATCCTTGCAGCAAATCTGGGTCGAGGTCACCAGAATTCAAGGCTCCCAAAAGCAGTGACCGTTCCCCTGTCTCTGCTGGCCTGCAGCACTTGATATGGGAAGAGGGATCTCACGTTGGGGAGGGGGACAGCATTTGGGTTTGTGGGTCACAGTCATGGGGGAGTGTTTCTAAGCGAGCTACAGAAACCCAACTCTGTGTGGCAAGGGGGAAGGATTGCATTGTGTGCTCAGCTTCTGGCACGGACAAAGGTCCTTTGTGGCTGTGCCAAATTCTCCCAGCAGCAAAACTGTTACTGTGCACAGAGGGCAGTGGCTCTGCCCTGTGATAAATTGCGGCAGCCACGGGTGCCGCAGGGAGGAAGAGGAAGCTTGTTTGATCCCGTGATCTCCAGTGGAAAAATGGCATTTGTGTGCCTGCCTGATAGGCCCTTATAGGGACACTTAAACTGTATACCCACCTGAAACCTCGGCGTCCTGTGTGCCAAGACAGGCCTTTTCCCCATAAGTTAGACAGCTTTGAAAGGCTTTCTAACTGAGCTTTTTGTTTGGTTTTGGGGGGGTTTTAATTAAAGGTTATGATCAGTGATTTTCCTAGGGAAAATAAATATTTGATTTTGGGAGCATATTTGTTGGACAACTGAAGAAATTAGAATACTATCACTTGGTGAATAACTTCAACTCCAAACAACTTTTGATTTCATACTTCATAAGGTGTAGACATCTGGAACATCAGTGATGCTGTGATGCTTCAGCTGGTTTCTGATGGCAGACAGTAGTTGGTGTCTTGGTCTTGTATTAGATGCCTTAAATGCTCAGTAAGCTGAGGAAAGTGTTTTGTAATCTGCAGTGAAAGGAAAGCATGCAAATGTTTCAAAAGGATCTTGCTGGACTTGCTATTTATTGTCTCTCATCCTCTACTGTGGAACACGTGGTAGGTTCTCTGTGACACAGTTCATAGGATTATGCTAAAACAAAGTGTTTTGTATGTGTATGAGGACTGGGTGCTTACTAAAAGGAGAAATAATTAAATACACTTCTTTTTCAAATGCTGGGATAAAACCTGAAGGCAATAAGGGGGAAATGATGTGTAGGGGTGATCTGAGTGGGAATTGCAAGAGATGAAGTACTGCAGATGTAGTAAAAAAACTTCAACAGGTACCGGCACAGCATGTGATTAAAATGACTGAAAGCAGTGTAACTAAGCATCTTTTAGATGGTCACTTTTTCAACATTTGATCTCAAAGCTGACTGAGGAACTGACCAAGGAATAATGTGATGCATGCTAGGAATGCTCAGCTTGTATCACCAACAAGCAGAAAAAAAAATGTATGCCCTTGACTGAAAATGGTGTGGGTCAACTCATCCAGGGACTCCAGAGAGAGAAAGAACAAGTGTATGGATGGTGCCCCCAGACTTCGTGTCAGATGGGATTGTCACGAGAAGATCACCATCACATAGGAACCCTCCCTAAAATACTTGTTTTTTCCAGAATTTTGGCAAAATGTGGAAAGGGGAAGAGTTCTTGAACTGTATGAGTCAAGCAAAGGAAGAAGAGGAGGAATTGGTGTGGTTTGCTAATGATATGATTTGCAGCAGCTGCAGAGGAAGGTAGCTTTTATTCTGTGTGAGGACAGGGGAAGGTTTAGCAACCTCAGTAGAGTAGCTTTGCTTGTGTATGTGCACCTGGCCCAGTGAGTGGTTTCTGAGAGAAGGTAGAAGAGTTCAGACCTTTTATCTTCAGACTTTTGCTTCCTCCCATGAGCCTCCTGGAGAAAGTTGTGGTGGTTTTGTGACTCTGGTGCTTTTTTGCTGGGACCTAATCTAAGAGTACCAGCTGCTTTTGCAGGGGCTGTTAAATGTTTTCCACTTGTGAGCTGGGAGGATAACCTGAATTTACTGGAGATTGAAGCAGTAACCAAAAATCTCCAAGCAGTTTCCAACCCTGCTGAAGACCTTGGTAAGGCATGATTTTTGCACTGTGCTACCCTGTTTTGGTGGCAGGAAGCTGTAAATTTACTTGGCCATTTAGCAAAGCCTCTGCCATGCTCTCTTCATGCTTTAATTGCCCATTTGAGCAATGGGAATAATAGCAGTGCTTTAATTCACAAGGCTGCTGTGAGGATAGGTGTCTTAACAGCTGTAAAGCCTCCAAATATTGGACCAGTGGGATCCTCTAATCACCACAGGTCATTAACTATCTAAGGCAGACTCCTATATGAGGGGAAAGGACCTAAAAAAGATAATTGTTTTACATGGTGGGTGGAAGTCATGTCATTGCTTTTAGAGAAGAAAAGCCTCTAAATGCGGAACTTAAGTTTTTTGTGGTCCAATACAAGGCCACTTTTAGAACAGCCTTTTCTTTAAGCAAGGAGAGCACAACAGAAGATAATGTAAAATGTGATGAGATGAGAGTGAGTGAAAATTATTTACATCAAGATTTTTGCAGTGCCCCTCAGTTGAACCAAATCTGCTCATCACCAGGAAGCTGAGGAGGTCAGACTGATGCAAAGCACTGCCTGTGCAATTCTTCCAAGCATCTCACTCCTCTTAACCAGCAGCGGACAGCTTTCCCATGTGCTGCTTTTTGTCTCTGTCTTGGCTAGGAGATTGGGGTCTGGCTATAGTGGTGAAAAAATTGTCAGGTTGGAAGGAGATGTCTTTTCCTCGCAATACAGGGGTTCATCTGTATCAGACAGGAGCCTCCTAAACAGAGATCCAGGCCGGGAAACACATGTGCATCATCTGCCGGCACTCCAAGGTCATTCATCTGAATTTGTAGTGAGTGGGGGCCCGTACGTGGTTCTGGGCACAGGCAGCATGGATGTCTGCATCTCTACCTGTATGGGGTCTGCTTGCTCATGGCAAGCAGCACATGGCATTTTGACATGGAATGCCTGAGGTTTGCCTCCTCAGTTCAGCAGGTCACTGAACTGTGTGAGTTAGGCCAACAGCTGACTCTTCATGTGTTTAAAACCGGAGCTGCCCTGAAGTGCCTTGGACACCAGGTTTGTTTGGTATCCCCTGGCTGAGTTTGGTGTGTGAACACTGGGTGTTCAGGTCCCGTGAAAATTCGTGTGGCAGTTTCCAGGAGTGGTCTTGTTTTGAAAGAGGTATGTTGAAATTCCTGCTTCTGGAAGTGTTGAGGTCAAATGTTTCCATTTCATCACTGTGCAAGTATTCAGTGTGCTGGGCTGCAAGACACAGCTTTGTACCCCAAACCCAGCTTTTGGGCTTCTTCCTTCAACAGCATCTGGTACTGTAGCTCAAGAGTTTCCATTCAGGAAATTAGTATTTTTAGTTGCTACAGCTTATAAGCCAGACCTGATGTTTTCAAAGGCAAAATTACTGTGTACTAAAGCTGTACCCAGTAGTGCAGAGGTTCAGACTGTGTAAGCGGCGTCACTCAAGATGACTTGAAGCGAAAGCTGTTCAGTTCACCAGTGTGTAGGTGAGTGGCTAGGGAAATGGGGACAGGAGAGAACAGCAGTGCTTGTGGGCCACAGGTAAAACCATCCTGTGGGAGGGGACATTATGCTGCTCTGCTTGTAGCATGTTATCCTCTCTTCTGGACTTCTCATTGGGAAGTGTGAAGATACACAGAGAAGCCCTTGGTGGGGGGAAGAAAGAGATCCAGTGATTCATCAGCTGTAGAAGTCACAAATCATCTGCATTTTTCTAAAACATTGTGAATGAGTCAAACGGGGAGCTGTGCAGCTATAGACACACAGGTTACTAATGTTTTCTGTTAGTTATTGATCTCCTTCCTCTCTTGGGAGTTCTGTAGACTCTTTCAGTGCTGCAGTTGTGGTGAATGAGGCTGATGAAGATGCTGCTTCCCATATTGGACAAATAGAGTTTGCCAAACCTCCCGCAGGTGTTGTGTATGGCTTGTCTTATTCAGACATGACATGCTGGTGACAGAAGTTTCTTCTCCTTTGTTTTTCCCTCAAATATAAACACTTCTTAGAAGTGGTCACCAAAACAGTCTTGTGGCCTCAGCCTTCTCTCCTTCCCCTCCCCTCTGGGTGCTTTTTCCCATTTCCTGCTGTGATGTGTGCCATGTATGTGTCAGAGCCAAGACATGCAGGGCTCTAGGGGTTGCTTCTTGAGAAGTGAAAGGTTTTGGGGTTTTTTTTTGAGAAATTCAGAGCTCATTTCTACCTTGCAGCCTTGTAAGAGGGACACCTAGAATGTGCATGTGATTTTTGTTTTCCCCATTGCAGTTCACCTGCTAAAGTGTTTGAGTGCCTTGATAATTTTATTCGGAAAATGTTGACACTTAACCGACTAAAGGCAGGATGCTGTGGTTCCCAGAGCAGAAAAATATCAGAAGGGATACAGGTAGTGTAAGAAGTACTAAAGCAGGAAAACTTCTGCACTGTTGCTTAAAGTTTTGTAAGCAAAGTAATCAAGTGTCTTGATTCTGTCACAGCTCATCTTTCTGCTTTGGAAGAAATTTAACTTAGAGTGTCTCTATAGTAACAATAAAGCTGAAGAGAAAATGGGTAATAATATATAAAATATATAGTTAGATTGGAAATGTGTACAGCTGTTCCTTGTCTAGGTGGCAGTGTTACGGAATGGCAGATGACATGGAGGAAAAAGGGGACCAGATGTTGCTGTTAAGATATTTGATCTAAAAAAAATAAGAAATTAATAGTAAAAATTGTTCTAAGCAAGGAATACTTATTTTAACATACCCACCCTTTCCCAGAAAAAAAATTGCTCTTTAAAGTGTACCTGAAAAGAAGTTAAGCTGCATTCTAACAGGGTAAACTGTTCTTTTCCTTCGTAAAATAAAAGACAGATACAGATGGTCTACAGGTAATTTTTATTTTGTGTCTGTGAGTCTCTTGTCCCCCTACCACGTGATGCTGGATAAAAACTAAATATGAAAAATTACTTACATCCAGTGACTTTAATTTAGTCCAATGATGAGAACTCAATGAGTTGCCCAGACAAGTACTTAAACTAATTAGAATGAATGTTTTTATAGCATTTCTGTTTTCTCATAAGAAGTCTGTTGGTCTTTATTTCTCTCTTCTGATCGTGCAAGTACCCACCCTAGGAGTAAACACTGAGCACACCGCTGATTAAAGGAGATAATTTTGACAGGGTACATGACTATTGTTTTGGAGCTTGCTGCCCCTGGAAGCCACCAATGGAGGGTGTTGGAGAGAGGATCAGGCCCTCAGTGGGTGTTGAGAACATTTGCTGATGAATCTGACTCTATCTTGCATGGGTTGTTCATGCATCATCTTGGCTTGGAAGAAGTCAGTTTGTATTCCTCCTTTCCAAAGGAGAGTGCAAGGCCTGAGCAGGGCATCCACTGTCACCTTCTGGGTTTTGAGTGTGTGCCGTCAGGTGCCACTGGGATTTGGGGTCCTTTTGTGTCCCTGAGCATCTGCGACTCCCGAGGAAGGCACCAGCTCAGTCACATGTTCAGCAGGACGTGGATCCACGTGCCTCTGGCAGAAGCACACACTACAAAGTAAAAAAGCTCTTCCCAGACTGCACCAACTTCACAAACCAGTGGGAGCTGCAGCAATCACAGTTACCCACATGTCCTGTTTTGTGTGCAAGATGTGGGTTGCCAGCCCTTTTTCTGGAGGAGAAAGCAGTGACTGGGAAGCAAGGAAACCTGGATTTTGTCCCCACCTTGGCTCTCCAGTTATCTCCATCCTGCCTGTTGTTGCCCTGTCTGCTCCAGTGTGTGCTCTCCTGGAGAAGGACCATCTCCTGCCTACACTGAGACTAAGGCCACTGTCTTAGGTGGAATAAGTGACTATTGCTACAATATAAATATTTTTTCAGGGCATGAACTAGTTTGTAAAGTGCAGTTTTCCAGTTACGAGTAGATTTTTTTCAGAAAGCAAAAAAGCTAGTCAGGCCTAATCCAGTTTTCAGCAACTGAATTAAGCCTGCATTTTAAAAGGGGGTGGGGGGAAGTACAAGCCAGTGATTGCAGATTGGTACTTATAATAGAAAATTCACAGCATGCAATGTTCAACTTCCCCTTTTCTGGGAAGGGGTTGGCCTCTTGTGTTCATACCGCCATTTTCCCCACATCTTTGGCTTAGCAGCAGCTTGAATGAGAACACTTTAGTTCAAAAGAACAGCCTGTTAGCAGTGTAGTCTGAAATAAGCCTATTGCATGGTACTGCCACACAGCCTATTCGGGTGAAGCCTACAAAGGGTTGGGGTTTTTTTTTTTCTCCAAAATACCTGTCTTTTTCAGAGTAAGTTTTTCTATCTCTACACCGTAGTCACATCACAGCTGAGCTGTTAATGTTGAGGCAGCTTTCATGTGATTAATTTCATCATGCAGTTCTCCAGGATTTTCTACAGCTATTGGTGCCTTTTAGAAACTCTTTCATTCTACCCTCAGCCCACCAAAACTTCTTGTTTTACCTATGTGTGTTTACAGAGTGTCTCAGTGACTGTGCTGTAGGGGGGTGCAGGGCAGAGGTGGGATGTGTACTGGGTTTGCTTCTGCCCCCGTTCATGTGTTGACATCCAGTTTCACAGGATGTGTTGCTGGGGAAGTCAGGAGTCCCAGAGGCAGTTTGGTTTGCTGAAAGGTGTGAGTCTGATCCTTAAAAGAAAGAAAAATTATCAGTTGCTGCTTCCCTATAGACAAGTATTCATGGTCGCAGCACCCTGTGACAGACAGCCATGTGGGAATTTTTTTTATAATTAGAGATGTCTGCATCAACATATGCAAATTGTCAATTTTATCTCTTCACATGTCTGGAAAAATTATTGTTGTAACAATCTGTATACCTCCCCTTTAATTGGGATTTATTCAGCTTACAAAGAACTGTAGAAGTATTGGAGCTCTGGGCTGGTCTGACTTAAATGCTGTTTTAAAAGCTCTGCCCTAGTTCACAAAACCTGCCTTTCTTTCTGTGTTGGTTTTGGGGTTTTTTTTTTGTAAATCGTTACAGTCCCAGTCTATCATGCAGGAATTATTTGCCCTGGTTTGCTTCCGCTTATTCTTCTGTATGTAATTAAGCAATGTTTTTAAGTGTTTTATCACAGGAGAGCAACAGCATGTTTTTTGCTGTGCTAGCTGATGTGCTTTTTGATATTACTGCAGCAGCTGCATGCTGAAAACAGTTGTAAGGAAGGAAAAACATCACCCTAGGCATGTTCCTTTTTTTGCACCACGAAACATGTATCTCCCCTCTCATTGTATTTGTAGGAGAAAAATGTTACCACGACTTTAATGAATGTGAGTTCAGCATCTCTGATGGGGAGCAGGATGACAGCTCTGCTCTGTGCTGCCTGTGTTTGGGTTACTGCAGCCTTTGTGGACAAAGAGTAGATGGTCATGGGGGGCTTAAGATGCTGTCAAGTACTATCAGTTAGTTTCTGCTCTGCTCTGAACTCTTATGAGCATGACTTCTGGGCAGCCACACAAGCTGGAGTCAAGCCTTAAAATCTGGGATGCTGAGAGGAACACAGCGTTTGGGTCCTAGGGAAGTTAGGGACCCGCAGGCGTGGAAGGTTATGAGACGAGATGGTTGAAGATATCCAGGAATGAACAGAGTCGCTGAGGTCCATCATTCTGTGGTTGGTCACATGTCCTGGAAGGGGTGGCAAATTCTTCAGCTGTGGAAGAAGGGTGGTGCAAGTGGTGTCCCTGCTTTAAAAGCAACCTGCAGTGTTTGCAAGGCGGTGAGCACCAGGGCCTGGCTGGTGCCCGAGGGCAGAGCATGGCATCTGTGTTGAGGTTTGCCGAGATCCGCTTACTGTGAGATAAAGTGGGATGGTATTCCAAAAGAACCCAGGGACTGAGCAATTTGGGCACAACAAGTCCTTGCTAGTGAGATCTGTGCTGTGTACCTCCTCTGTTACTTCTGCTTCATCCCCAAGCTGGGGAAGGGGCGTGGGAAAGCTGTAAGGAGAAGTTTGTACCTTTGTGATACTAAATGTCATGTTCAGACAAGGGGGGGTGTGGGTGTTAAATTACAAGGGTGTAATTTGCTGGTGCTTGTCCTGCATAGCAGAGAGGATGCTGTTTGTGGAGACTGAGCTTCTAAGCAGTAAAGCAATAAAATATTTCCACCCTCTTCAAACGTCAGCCAGCCCTTGCAAATGAACACTGCTATATTTCTGTGCTTGTTTGCAGATATCGTCATGCTGGTGGTTTTCCCACTGTTCATTTTCAAATGAGGCCAGGTGCTGGGAACTTTCTGCCAGTACAGGGCAGAGCAAACAATGCAGCAAGATGAAAAAATAAAGAAGGATTTTACTGGCAAATTACACAAGTGTCCCTAAAGTGTTTGGAATTTTTTGTTTGTTTGTTTTTAAAAGTAAGGTTTATCTGTGAAAAAAGTAAAGATCCATTTGCACTGCCTGGGGGGTTCAACCTCTTTCACTCTCTGTTTACTCCAGCCCTTGGCTGAAAGCAAGATGCAGCACAAAGCGGTGATATTTCTGATGTACTTTTTCCTTTCTGCTAAAATTAAGGTTTTCTCTGCTTTTTAATTAGACATACATTCAAATTTGGTTGTCTTTAGACAGCCTTTTCCAGACTCAGTCATGTTTTGGGGTATAAGTGAAAACAGGCAGCATCTTGCCCTGTCTTCCCCCTGCCCTACCACTTCCCCAGCCACAGCTCACAGGGTTTTGAATGATGCTTTATGCAACTGAGCTGTGTCCCAGGTGCCATGGAAAATTCCTGCTCTGCCACCACCTTGGAGGAGCCTGTGGGAACAGCACTGCAGAAAAGGAGTTTGGTTTCTACCCAAATATTTGCCTTTTATTGTGGGGAAAGTAGGGTGTAAAATTAGCTATGTACACATGGTAAAGATGAGAGAGAGTGAAAAGATTTCAGTATTCAGCAAGAGAAACCTTTTGGATTTGTTTTTATCATCCTTTAGCTTGAACTGTACAGTTACCTTCTGCTGATGGAAGGTGGCATTGCTACACAGGCAAGCATTTTCCAGTGCCAGCCAGGCCTAAAAACATGGTTTATTTTCCCTGTGTGATTCTCTGCAGTTTCCCCCGTCTGGGGCCAGGCGACCAGATAGGAAATTTGGGATTTCCTCAGTCACGAACAGAGTTGCCATTAAGATCCCACTCCATTGTCGTGTCGGATGCTCTGAGTCATTTTAACAGGGGTCCAGTTGATCAGAGGACTGTGGCTGGATTATTTAATTATTTAAACAAATCCCAGAAATTAAATGAAGACAGGTTAGGGCCTCACCTGTAAGTGCTGTGACACACTTCTGAGGAGACAAGTTTGAAAGAAGGCATTGCTTCTGACCAGTGTGCTTCTGTCCTGGGTGGCTTTGCTGCAGTGAAGCAAACCAACAGTTTTTGTTCTTGCACACAGGTTCTCTGTGGTTTGGTTTAAACCCCATTCACAATAACAGATTCTGCTTGGAGCCAAGCGCTCCTGGTTGCCTTTTGCTGCTTTGTGTATTTGCTCACTTAAAAAAGAAAATTCAAAAAATGAGAGGTTGTCTTTTTTTCTTTCAACCCCCTGCAGTATGGGGAGACAAGCAAGAGATGTGGCAGGTGAGCTGGAGGGAGGACTGTCTTCCCTCCCCATGCACAGTGAGTTACAGTGAACTGACAAGGCAGCTGCTGACTGCATCCCTGCACCCCACTCCTGTGGCCTTGCCACAGTGGCAGCAGCCAAAAAAAAGAGGTCATTTGTCCAGGGTCCTGTCCATAACAAAATATAAAGTGAACAAGGCCAACTTTAGGGATAGAGGTTGACCTGACCATGGTGCAGCCCTGCACTGAGTATCAAATGTGCATTTTTTCCCCTTGAAGGAATTCATGTCCTGTGGACAGGACTCAGGTGATAAAGTGTAGCTCAGGTTCCCATCAGGATGTGCTGGTTGCTAAGCCATTGCATTGCAGGAGCTGAAGTGGCATTATTTATCGGTTTTGTCAGGAGCAACACCACATATTTAAAGCTGTCTGTCTGGTGGGGCTTTGATGTTCTGGGAAGTGGCTCATGTTTGAAAGCTGTGAGATACTCTTGATGCTTTCTCTAATGTTCTGGGATGGGCTTTGGCAGTCCCTGCAAATGTACATGATGCATCTCCCAAGGATGTGTCTTGGGGGGAGTGGGGGAGGCGGTCTTATCCTCCTTTGGAACTTCTATTGCTTTATCCCAAATTACATCCTTAGTGAGGTCCTAGATGAGCTATAGCTTGGAGGTCCCAATAAACTCTCCTTGTTCAGGCGAGTGTTGAGCTTCTCCTTCTCCCCATCTTTCAGGGGAAGGGTTGAAGGGACAAAGGCAGTCTGTAGCTAGTTCTGAGTGCCCCAAACTGCACATCTTGGACTAAAAGTAATTTGTTTCTTTTACTGACCTCTAAAAAGAAGCATTTGACTTGGGCTTGGTTTCTGTGGTGCATCATGATTCTCATGTGGCAGAAAAAAAACTACTCAAAGTGTAGGGTTAGAAAACCAGCAATTAGACATGCAGGAAGTCCCTCTGTGGAAAAAAAAAGAAAGAGAAGCAACAAACTGTACAGTTTTGTAGAAAAAACTGTAGCAGACAGAATTTTTCATCTTTCCACACACTTAGATATGGTTTGAAGGGACTTTGGCCCCTCCTTTGTATTGGAGCATTCTTGTTTGAGGCCTGTCCTCCTGTCCTCGTAAGAGTTGGGAGCTTGGTGCAGCAGAGAGCTTGCTGAGCTTCTAAGACTGGGGAATTCAAAACACTTGGTCTGACTTTTAAGAAACCTTTGATTGATTCAAAGCTGTAACCTAGATGTTTCTCCTTCTCCACTCTTTCTCTTCCATCACATTCCTTTATCTTTATGTTCGTAGCTTTTTCTTCCTGTGGAGGAGGGGGGAAATTCAGTGAAATATAAATAAGCCTTGTTCTTTGATGTCCTTTGAATGTTCTTCCTTTTGCTGATGTTGCCACATGAATTTTACACGAGGTCATACATTAAAACAGGAACAGACCATTAGGTGCAGCTGTTCCTGGGAGGGAGAGTAAGACCCAGAGGAGCATCCCAGGAGCCATGGCTCCATCCTCATCTTCATTACCCTGGCCCAGGGCACTGCCTTGCACCTCTCTTCCCTCATCTAAGAAAATCAGTGTCACAAATGTTGTGGGATCTGCAGGGAAGAGTGAGATGACCTGATCACCTTCACCCTGTTTCCAGCATCAGCTGGGCTTACAGAGCCCATTCTGCCCCCTTCTCTCATCTTTTGGCCTGCTTCAGCCAAATTTGGTATAAGGGAAGAAGTTTCAAGGCTAATTAATCTTCTTCAAGCACAGTTAAAAATGGGTGATCAGGAAGATGGGCACTGGGACAGTTGTGTGTTTATCTCTGGCTTCTGATTCTGGCTGCAGTGGGACGCAGCAAGTCACAGGTAACAGCCAACATACCTGCAGAAGGAGGATTGTGACAGGAAGTACAAGGGGAATTTTGAAGGAATATGTGGAAATGATAGGGAACGTTCAGTGTGATCCAGTTTAACGGTCAGTTGGCACAAATCTGCAGAAAACCAGGCGTTGTTGCTTTCACTTTTCTTCTGTTTGTTTATCGTTAAAAGACAGAAGGGGGAAAAAAGGAAACTGAAAAGGAAATGTTGGCTCAGATGCAAATGCTTTGGGGAATGATGGTGACAATGTTGGTGGTCCCAGGTTAACGGGAAATAACACTGGGTCATCCTGACTGAGGTAGAGCCATGAGCCTGTGGGCAGCCCCATCCCTGTTTCACAGAGCTCAGCAAATACACTCCATTTCCCAGGGAGGCAGCTGGAGCTTAAATGCACCCTTGAAAGTCAGCCAGATGCTCTGATGCTTCTCCAAGTGTGTCAGGGCTGGGAGGAGCAGGGGTGGCGATGGCTGTGAACACAACTAACTGCAGTTATGCAGAGGCATCTGCACCATAACAAATAGTGTCTGCATGGCATCTTCTCCATGGTGTGTTTGGTGTTTCACAGCTTGAGCTTCACAAGAGCCTTATCCGCGTGGCAAATGCGCGCATGAAGTGTTTCACGTATGGGGAATTGCTTCCTGCTGGGCTTTGAGTGTGTAGAGCTGGAAGCTGCCATCCCTGCTCTTATCCCCAGCTGGAGCTGCTTCCTCTGGCAGTATATCATTTTGAGTTTCCATATGTACAGGAATGGTGTGATCTGTGACAGGCAGAGCGGCAGCACTGTGCTCTAGAGACCTGCAGAGTATTCCTCAGCTGCAAACGGTTTCTCTCTGGCCAAGGCAGAGAAGCTGGCAGCTGCTTTCAGTTTCTCTCATGCCAAGGCTCAAGCAAGAGGAGCAGATACAGGGACAGCACTCAGGTGGTTGTAAAGTGTCTGCTGATGTTGAATGTGTCCAGATGTGACTGCAGTGGGATTTTATTTTGTTAGATCTTGGTGTCTTCAGTTCTGGATGCAGCTTATCATTTACAATCTTCACAATAAGCAAACGTGCATTTGGAAAGGGTCTTTAAAGATCATCCAGCCCAACCCTCCTGCAATGGGTAGGGGCATCTTCCACTGGATATCTAGTTCAGATTCTCTATTTTAGAACACTTCTGCAGAATTCAGTGCAGGCCTAACCCACTCTGCAAATCTCCATCTTCCATCCTCCTCCAGTTTGTAAACACCAGTGCATCTCCCACTCAATTCCAAGAACTCCTTGATTGTTAAATCTGAGTTTTCCATCAAGACTGTAGAAGTATTATGAAACCAGAGACATGTAATCAGGAAGAATAGCAAATTGAAATCAATTATTAATTTTAAAAAGCATCTTGTCAATAGGGAAGTGACCTTTTTTAATGTTTTTTTTTTGATTAATGAAATTCTTTTGACAACTAAATTCTTTGTTTTCTCTCCAGTCCTGATGAGTGCAGGTAGATCCTAAAAAAGCAGGGGTAGTTTTTCTTTGTGCTTGTTCTGACTGAAGATTGCCTCAGATCCTTCAAAAAATACATTTTACAGAATTCTTGAATTTGGGAACTTTCAAAACTACTTCAGCATAAAAATCAAGTTTTAAAATGTTTTGGTTTGGCTTCTTTTAATTCTGTAGAAGTGACGTGCACAAGTTGGGACGTTATTAGAAAGTCAGTGGGGTCACAGAAAGGGACCCTGTTTAAAAGGTATCTGAGGGCTTTCTGTGACTACCTTTGGTAGTGATTTTTGTCAGTGTGGAGTGAAAAGTGGTGTTTTAAGGAAACTTTTCTTCTGGAAGAGACTTGGTAGACTCCACAGATCTGCTGTAGTCTCCTGCTGCAGTTGCTTTGAGCTCACCTTTTCTCAAAACACAGGCCTTTGGAAGTGTTGATTTGCATTAACTCTTCTTTCTGCCATTACTTTTACAACCAAGGCAGACCCTATAGCTCTATTTAGAAATCACCCATCATTAGTAACCACAATCATTTAGTAGACATATTTACAAGGTAAGTGACAGTGGGAAGTAATTAAGTTTAATACAAATCACACTCAATTTCAAATCTGCAGGCTTCAAAATAATAATTAATAGAACTGCAGCTTCTATAAAAAGATGCAATATTTATAGCAATATCTTCTTTTTCCAGCTAAACATATTGAGTCTAGTGGAAATTAAAATCCCCTGTCTGTTCATCTTATTTGTTCTAAAGTCATTTTCTTCCTGTGGCACACTTCATTGCAAATTACTCACTGCTTTTAATCTTTGTGGGGAGATTTTTGACTCTTAAAATTATACAGGGAGGAGGAAGAGTTTGGCAATGTCCAGAATATGCACATGCCTTGCAGATGCACACACCTTGAGCTGTGGCTTTCTGCTAAATTTGTTTTATAGATCAGTGCCTAACAACATGTGCTTTGTTTCACAGGTGTCATGCAGGTGACAGGTCTAGTGGTGGAGCTGATGGTCACAGCCAGGGCAGAAATTCATTAAACAAAACAGAGTCAAATAATCAGTGAAGTTTGGAGCTGTTTGCAAGATCTACTGAGTTGGTTGCTCACACTGTCAAAAGAAGCCGTCATCTGGGACAACGGCGCACTTCCAGCAGCTGCCATGGCTAGCAAAAGAAAGTCCACAACTCCTTGTATGGTGCGAACTTCTGAAGTCATGGAGCAGGAAGGTGCCGAGGGCGTAGAGCCCCCTAAAGACAAGGGGGCTGGTGCATCACAGCAGGACCCCAAAAAAAACTGGCCTTCAGAAAACTCAGTCAAGGACTGTGAAGTGGTTGAGGCAAAGCCCCCAGCTGAAAATCAGTCTAAGAAACCCCAGGGTGGTTATGAGTGTAAGTACTGCCCTTACTCAACGCAAAACTTAAATGAATTTACAGAGCACGTTGACACTCAGCATCCAAATGTCATTCTCAACCCCCTGTATGTCTGTGCTGAATGCAACTTCACAACCAAAAAATACGATTCTTTATCTGACCACAACACAAAATACCACCCGGGAGAGACTAACTTTAAACTGAAATTAATTAAACGCAATAATCAGACTGTTTTAGAGCAGTCCATTGAGGCCACCACTAACGACGTCACTGTCACAAGCAGTGGACTAGAAAATGCAGAGTGTGACGATTCACTACATGGGGGAATTAGTGCCAATAAAGTGCCAGTGATGAAACTGGGAAAGCCTAAAGGGGAAACCAAGAAGGGATCGAAAAAGCCAGAAGAGGGAGTTACGGAAAACCACTTGGATGGCACTCTCCCCCGCATCATAACTGAAGCCACTGAAGCTATTGCCTGTATAAATGGAGACCTTCTCCATGATGTGTTAGCCCACGTTATGCCCTCTGTACAGCTGCCACCAAATATCAACCTTGTTCCCAAGGTCCCGGTCCCTCTGAACAGTACCAAATACAACTCTGCACTGGATACTAATGCCACCATGATCAACTCCTTTAATAAATTTCCTTACCCAACACAAGCAGAGTTGTCGTGGTTGACAGCAGCATCAAAACATCCGGAAGAACAAATCCGAATCTGGTTTGCTACGCAACGTTTGAAGCATGGTATAAGTTGGTCTCCTGAAGAAGTGGAGGAAGCAAGGAAGAAGATGTTCAATGGTACTATCCAGGCAGTTCCCCAGACCATCACCGTCCTGCCAGCTCCTTTGGCAACTGCAAAAATGCCACAGCCTATCATCCAGACAGCTTTGCCTTGTCAGATACTGGGCCAGACTGGCCTGGTTTTGACTCCTGTGTCAAATGGTTCAACTGTTTCCTGTTCACCAATTACACTTGCTGTTGCCCCGAACCAGGGGCAAAAGAGGACAATACAGACCTTATCAAGTGCCCCGGAGGCCAAGCGTCCTCATGTAGTTCAGGTGCCTGAGATTCCTGCCAAGTTGACTGCTGTTCCTGTGACACCGGCCAGTGAGCGGAAGAAGACCAAGGAGCAGATAGCAGAGCTGAAGGCCAGTTTCATGGCAAGCCAGTTTCCTGATGATGCAGAAGTCTACCGGCTTATAGAGGCAACAGGTCTTTCCAGGAGTGAGATCAAGAAGTGGTTCAGTGACCACAGGTACAGAAGTCAGAGGGGCATTGTGCAAATTCCTGGTGATGCTTTAGGGAAAGATCAAATAGCACCTTCAGCTGGTCGACATGGCCGGTCGCTTCACCCATACACAGATTTTACTCCCCAGAGATTCAAAGAGAAAACTCAAGAGCAGCTTAGGGCCCTTGAGGAGAGTTTCTTAAGATGCTCTTTTCCTACCCAAGGAGAATTGGATAGGCTGCGAGTGGAGACTAAGCTGAGTAGGAGGGAGATAGATTCATGGTTCTCTGAGCGGAGAAAGATAAGGGACAGCATGGAGCAAGCTGTCTTGGACTCAATGGGATCATACAGAAAAATTAAGGATCAAGGAACTCCCAATGGTGCAATAAGCCAGGCAGAACTTCTGAGTAGCTCTCAGCTCCCTGGTGCTTTATCTGGGTCCTCCACCACGTTGAAGAAAACACAAGAGCAAATTCATCTACTGAAAAGCACATTTGCAAGGACCCAGTGGCCATCACCCCAAGAGTATGACCAGTTGGCATCTCAAACTGGGCTCACGAGAACTGAAATAGTTCGCTGGTTCAAGGAAAACCGGTCTTCACTAAGAACAGGGTCACTTAAATGGATTGACCAGTACCAGCAGCAGTATGCTGGTGATGGTCATGGCAAGCAAAGCCAGAAAAAGAGCTCAAAACACGCTGAGAGTCCAAAGAATGGTAATGAGGTGTCTCGGCAGCATTACCAGGAGCATAAAAAACTGAATGAAGAGAATGGGGGAAAACCAGTGGTGAGAACAAAAAGAGACTGCGAACCACTGAAAGACTCTTTGTTAGGGAATCAAGCAGAGGGTGTGGACAGGCTGGAGTGCAACAGCCACGATGGCCACGGCAGCGAGGAGAACGAGGAGCCGGCGGAGGTCAGCTGGGTGGAGGTGACGGTGGGCGAGGATGACGCTGCCTCGGACTGTATGGACAGCTGGAGCCAAACGGCCCCCGAGGGCCACACAGAGCTGGCAGACTTGGACTCTGAAAGTATATCTGGAGACAATTCCCACGTATAGACAGGTAATGCTGATGGTGCCCTGTTTCTCTGAGCCTGCCTTTGTCTGGGTGTACTTCGAGCATTCTATAGCCCCTCTTCAGTGTAAATCCCTGGAGCCCATCCCTGCCGGATGCTTGTGCCTGTTGGATGCCTGAACAAAAGGGAGAGACCATTATGCTTGTAAATTAAAGCCAGCTGCATGGTAGGGGAGGCGTTAGTGCTATTTGCCTTGTTTCTTGTCTCCTTGTGGGTCAAGTCCTGGATAAGGGAGGTTTTTCTAAATTTTTTTTTTCCAATAAGCGATTAAACCTTAAAACTTTCTACCTTTAAACAACCTATGTAATTTCTGTAGCACTTTATGTAAAACGTGCTAGTTGAGCCACACGAAGAAATAGTCAGTAACATTAGTTGCTAACATCCCCCTTGCTGAGAGATCACTGAATAGAGGCCGTGCCTGTTTTTGCATCTCAGGTCCTTCCTTTGCAGCATCCTGCCACGTTCAAAACAAAAGGTCTTTGGGGGAAGGGCCTAGGACACAGATGCTTCTTTATGCAAAAGCAAGCAAAAAAAAAAAAAAAAAGTGGGTACTGAAGTGGCTCATGCAAATGTACTTTCTTCCTCTTGCAGGTGAGAACTGTCTCCAGTCTTGCTTTGTTCTGCTTGCTCACACCAGAGGCTTAGGAAATGCCCCAGACTAAGCTATGTGGGTGTTTAGCAGCTATTCTTCACAGGATCTTGAATTTAAAAGCAAGCTGCAGGGTCTGGCTTTACGGAGGCTTTATATGGTCTTCCCCAGTGTGAGAGGACTTGTTATTTGGAGATCTGAAACCTGTTTCTGATCACAGTTGCACAGGTGTAAATCTGGAGCAAGCACTGTCAGCATTTCTTGCATGTTGAGTTGAGTTCACTGGAGCCTGTAACACTTTTCAGTATAACTGAATCTGTCTCCCCCAAACCAGAGGCTCCTTAAGCCAGAACTTCAGAGCTTATCCTACAGAAAGCTCAGCATCCTGCATTAAAAACCATAGTGAGAGAACACCTGTTTGAGAAAACTGGTAATTTTCTGGCATCTAATAAGCAAAATATACTTTAGCATTTCTTTTAAAAAGAAATTTAAAAAGAAAGAAAAAAATCCAGGACTGATAGAAGTGCCTCCATGCTTATATTTAAGACTTCTGCTATTACAGCTACCAGTAGTTGGGTTGAACTACCTGTTGCAGAGGTGCAGCTTTTGGTAGCAAGCCCTGCTGGCTAGCACTCCACTTTCTTCATGTGCAGTACTTGTCCAGAACTCTCCTGGACGTTTTCTCTGATATGGGAAAAAAAAAAAAAAAAGAAAAATCCTGAAGTGGTATTACTTTTAGCTCTGAACTGTCAGCTAGTCTTGAGAAACATTATGACAGTATCTATGTAACAAAATACCTTAAAGATTCAGACTGCAGTGTAAGGCACTGTCCTGCATTATCCTTGAAGAAGTTGGTAATTAGGGATGTGAGGAACAGGTGTTACTTGTGTGTCAAAGGCAGGGATTAAAGGAAGAAGGATGTGGGAACATCAGCCAGAGGCACGCTGGGGTGCCACTGTTGTGCAGCCACATAAGAAGGGAGAGCCAGGATCTGATCTGCCTTTTAAAGTCAAATGTGTGATGAATAAATGCTTTGTGGGATTTTTTTTTCCTCAGGGTTGTTATACCAGATCATCTCCCCCTTCCAGCTACAAATATTGATTTTGAGGAGAGGGAGCAGACCAGGGGCTCAGAGGGGGAATGGGGAGGAAGGCAGGAGCGGGGGCGTTGCCTGAAACCACTGTTTCTTACAAACCTCTTGTACTATGAAACCAAACTCTGCAACAGCTCCCTTCCAGCAGCACAGGTTTGGTGCCTGCATTTTTGTGCTTGTGAGCAGTGTCAGGTATGTTGGAGTGAAACTCCTGCCTCTGTGCCCTGGTACAGATGTTGACCATAAAGCTCCAGGGCTCTGGAGGTGCCTCAAGCGTTATCAGAGGGGAATTTTTATAAGAACTTTGAGCAACAGTATAACTGAGGTCAGTGATCCTTTTGATGAGGAGCTTTTGGGCGGCTGGGTATAAAATACACGTACTGAGAAAAGGTGCACTGGAGCAGGACTTCTGCTGCAAAGAGCATGCACTAAGATCAGAGGGCCGTTTTGTCCTCTGCTCTTTGCCAGTTTCTCAGTGTGCTGGTCTGGGGACTTGACAAGTCTTTTTCATTTTCCTTTATGCTGCCTGTAAGTCTCATCCCAAAAATGTAGGTGCCTGCTGTCTGGTGCACACATGGAGGCATTGTCACAATTGCTGTGGCACAAAATTAGGAAGCTTTGTACCCCACACTGATGGGACTCATGGAAAAATCGTAGGTACTTCTTCTAAGTTTTCATTGTGCAGCCAGTCTTAGAAATTTTCAGCCAAAACCTTGGTGTTAAATTAACAAGGTGTTATCTTAAGTGACATCCAGGGTATGACTCCAAAGCAGAGACTGGATGACATGACAGAGAGCTTGTTTCTGCCTGTTGTCATAAAAGCCTGATTTTTCCTAACACGCTCCTCGGGTACCTCACGTAAGAGGTGGACTGAAGAGGGACTGCTCTTGGCTCTCACACAGCCACACCCACTGTGTGAGTCTTTCGCTGCTGAACCCTACATCAGGCAGAACTGTGCTCCTTTCATATTCATAGTGTTGCTGTTTTCCCAGCTTGATCTACGTAGTCTAAAATGAATGTTTTTTGGTGACTGACCTCCATACTCCTCTTGACTGAATTTGTGTGCAGCTTCTCTAAAACCTCAGCTCTTCCAGACCATCTCAGTCACTCTTTTCTCTAATATGTAGCTTTAGGAGATTTTGGAACTATTAGAGAGCATTTGTGTTACAACCTAGACAGATCTTATGCCTTAAAAAACTGAGTTTCTCCAAAACTGATCTGTGTTTGGCAGATTCTGCTGCAGCAAGAAGGAATTTCACAAGGGACTGGCCTTCTCTGAGGGCAGGATTCATGCCAGGCTCTGCAGTGCCATCCTGGGACTAAGAAGCTCTGTATTTCTAAGTCTGTATCTGAAGCTTTTGGCAAAATTGGATTTATTCCATGGAGCAGGTCGGGTTTCTTGAACAGTGAGGCTGGGAGACCTGTCCCTATAGGGTACTGGGGCCTTCCAGATGTTGAGTGGCTGCTGTAGGGTGTAATAAAGCCATCTCTGAAAGTGTTCCAGAGACTGTCATGAAGCCTTGTGTCCCTCTTGTAGTGAGGCCCCTCTGCTCTGTCAGGAGAGTGCTTTAGCTCCCTTTCCATCAGTAGGGAGATTCCTGCCTTCCTGCAGCACAGGTCAGAATTAGGTCAGTTGTCCTCCTTTGCGCAAACTCGAGAAACAGAAACTGGTTCTGAATTAAATACAGCAAACTCCGGCTCAGACAGGAGAGCGGGACCAGAGCGTGCCAGTGGTTGGCAGCTACTGCTGGCTTTCTTCAGCCTTGTCTCCCTGTGGTGTTTTCCCAAGATCAGAGCTTTTGTTTTTTCTCAGAATGATACCTTTTTCCCCCATCACCACCTTTCCACGGTAAACTGTCTTTTTTTAGAATTACTTCATTGCCTCCTTTTTAAAGAATGAACCCTGTAAGATGTAGGCACTAAAGTCTGTAGCTCATGGTGGGAATGAGGTAGGTGAGCACCCTGGTGCTGGATGGCTGAGACCACTGCTCTGTGGAGATTTGCCAAAGTAAAACCATGTGTGAAAGTTGCAGAATAGGAAAAAAAAAAAAGCCTGAAGGCAGTCATCCCTTGCATCTGCTGAATGTGTGATACTGAGCATCAGAGGTAGTCTGGGTCCTCTTGGCATCTCCAGCCCCTTCTGCACTGCTGGACTAGCTGAGATCACTTGTTTGCTGGTGGCCCAGTGCATTCCTCAGTGTCTGAAACCACTAAAAGTGAACAGCCCTGGGGTTTCTCATTTTCTGCCCAAGTTCTCACTTTTCTTGAGGTTTAGGGTTTCATTTAAAAAGCTCACTATAGTGTCTGGTACTGGTGCTGGGCTCCAAGTCAGCATCCTGAAGTTAAGTCAGCATGGGATTGACCAGTGGTTTTTGCAGAATTCAGGTCACCCTAAAACATTTGAGGGAATGAGGCTAAAGTAGGGAGGATGTGCTTTTTCCCCTGAAACCAGTGAGGTGCATTAGAGACCCAAGCTCTATTATGATGAAGGATTTCAGAGGGAGAAGCAAAACCCAATGCAGCAATTAAAATTTTCCAGTGAGTCAGGAGGAACAGGGGCCTGTGTGGGAAGGTCTCAAGGATGGGGGAAGGACTTTTCCCCTTGATGTTGGTGCAAGCCTATTGCCTTTTCCTGGGCTTGATTGCATTGCTTTCTGCATTGCAGATGCCAGATAGAGCTCACTGCTTTTGTGGGAAATAACAGACCAGATAGCAACATCCATGAGAGGTGTGAAATAACAAGTTCGCTCAGGTTTCAGTGAGCTGCAGAATAGGAAGGGTGAGGAGGATGTCGGTACTTCTTGCACATTCACACCTCAGTGTGGTAAAACTGAGCATAATCCCTGTGATAGAGCCCTTGCTTTTTGCTGGGAACTGGGGATACGTGTGAAGTGGTGGCTATTTGAAGGTTGGGTTTTGAGGAGTCATTTTTTTAATCTCTGGTCCATTGTGCAGCCTTTATGTAGATGCAGGAGTCATAGCAGAACCAGGAAGCTGCTCTGCAAAGCACAAGCACATCCAGCTTTTTCCATTGTCATGTAGTTTGTATAATTTTCTAAAATCATGTAAAACAAAAAAGTATTATGAGGGGATTTACTGGGGGAGGAAGACCTGAAGTCTTCTTGGCTTTAGCACCGTCTGTCCTGTGGTTGCAAGGTAGTTGCCCCAAACATGTGCACACATCATCTTTGAGTCAGTGTGAGAATCTGCCTGAGTCAAGGCTGGACTGTATATCCCTGTTAGAGATCTATAGGGGATTATTAGCTGGGTGTTACATGCTCCAACACCCTACCACATGAGGCTGTGATAAGGATGGGCCTCAGGGTGCAGTTAACACAAAATAGTGTTACCGTATGTGCAGGGATGTAAACCAGATGCCGTCTCAGTTAACAGGTCAAACAGTTCATAGTGCCTTAAAAAATAATATGCTGCTGTTACAATTTTTTCAGGGGTACTCCTCAGCTGCACTGTCCTGATGTTGAAGGGGAAATGCTGCCTGAAAATAGAAGAAAACTCTATTTTCCTGCCTGGGTGAGAGAGCGTGTTGTGATTCCGAGTCTCGAACTGCGCTTGTGGAGGCACAGTGAGAAATACTCTCATGGAGATTCATCATGGAATTGTTGATAGTGCCAAAGTCCTACTACTGCATTACAAAAGAGAAGAAAGAAAGAGGAAAAGGTCCTTGTACATAGGTTTCTCTTAGTTTCTCTCCCACCCACTTTCCTGCCCAGCTTCTTCCTCTACTGGAACAGATTTGTACAACATAAAAATTTTGTTAATTTTTTTAATAGGTGCAGGTTATTCTTGCATATAATGCAATTGAGAAATTTTGGGGTTGATTGAGGGGAGGGAAGTGTCTTTTGTGGAGGAGGGATAGGAGGTTGTTTTGTTTTTTTTTTTTTCCTGAAGTGTTTTAAGAAAGAGTTGCAATCTTTTGGAGTTGTCTTGGTGCAGATCAACACCTGAGCCCAGATCCTCACCCTGGTTTACATTTCAGACCAGTTAAACATGTTCTGGAGCAATGGAGTTTGTTTTTTTGGGTTTTTTTCTCTTGTTGTTTTGTTCTATGGTCACCTGCTACTGGTTGAAGTATTTAAATCTCTGCTTTTCTGTGCTCCTACAAGGCAAGTCTTCTCCAGCTCCTGTACTTCACTTTTCACCAGCCAGCCCCAGCTGTGGGTCTCTGAAGATTTGGCTAGAATGCCTTTTTTTGTTATTGGTTTGGTTTGGGGAGTTTTTTTAGCACTTTTTGTTTAACATGCAGTACAACTCCCAGAGGGGTTGGAGTGAGGAAATTAAGATGCTTCATAATCCAAACTTGTTTGTGTTTCTTTGGCTGGTACAGCAATGGACACCATAACCAGCAGTCTGCCCTCCAGCTTTACATGTTGTAGCACACAACAGAAGTTTCTTATTAACCCTTGCCACTAAATTTTTAGATGACTCCTAGGTTCCTGAGTGCACTTTTTTTCAAATACTGCTGATTTGGATTTGCATGGGGGTGTCTGTCTGTGCACGTGTGAGGAGGAAACAGAGGGAGAGCAGGAGCCTGGGTGCAGGAGCCGTCCGGTGCATTCCTCTCGCGAGCTGAGTTTGGAAAGCTTGCCCCCATTTCAGTACGCTGCACAAATTAGGATGCCAGGGAGTTTGAATAAATCCAACTTTTCTAACTTGTTGCTCTGATTTGTTGTAACTCAATAAAACAAAGGCCAAAAATTTTGGTAACCTTTTTCTCAGCTCTTTTATTTTACTCTAAAGTAAAAAAATAAATACACCCTCCCCCCC
>VYZQ01048052.1:2404-41776 GCA_013400655.1 Mystacornis crossleyi | reverse complement strand
CAAAAAAAAACCCAACCTCACTCAGCCCAAACTTTCTGCACAGGAACTTGATCTCTTTAGAGCTGCAACGAGGGTTTTAACTGGTTTTGCAATATTTGGTTTGGCAAATACTCACTGGATTAAAGTGAACTCAGTGAATATTGATGTTTATGCCCCCAGGTTAGTCAGCTCTTTGCTGTAGGTGGGATGCAGATAGTGCCTGGGAATGAGCCTTTGGGAAGCACCTTTTATTTTGATTGCAGTCACAAACCGAATGAATGAAACCACCTCTGTGATTCACCCTTTTGTAGTTACTTCTATTAATCATCAGCACAACATGTAAGTGAAGAGGGAGGTTTGCAGTGAGTGGCAACAAGTGATTTTTCCTTACATTGAAGTTGTCTGGTTCATTGCTGAGGAGGAATGAGTGGATGGGGCAGCACTTTGCTTACTGCATTTGCGTGTCACAAGACAACAGTAAGAGGTGGGGAGTGACATCAGCTCTTCCCTGGGCAAAGGCTGCCAGACAGTGCACGTGCACCTGTCCCATCGCACACAGCTCAGATGTTCATCTGCAGGGTGGAGGCTCTGCAGTCATGGATGCAAACATAAGGTGACCAAAAAGAAAATGCATCTGCAGATGCGTGTCCAGGACTCCAAGTTGTAACTGAGCCTAACTGACACTGTTTTGCATTTCTCGTATGAAAGGATGCTAATGTTTTAATTGCCCTTATGAAGTTTTTTAACAGGCACTTGATGGCTTAATATTCCAGTTTGCATCGCTCGTGTCTGATGCATGTTTTACATCTGTGTGTTGGAAGCACTGACCTACTTTGCTTAACTAGTAGTGCTCCCAGGAAGCTCAGCAAGAGTTTTAGGAAGAGCAAGACCCATCTGGGTTTTCTGTGTCTGTACATCCCAGATAGGGTGGGATTAGAGCGCAGGACTGGGGCTCTTTAAGATCTCTGCAATTCAAATAAAACAATAGCAGTGGCCCTGCAGTCTGTCATCATGCAGATAATAAGGCTGAAGCTGTCCCCCAGCAACCAGGCTGGCCAAAGACTGGCACGGCCTTTGCCCGCATGGGCAGCCTGCCGGTACGGAGGGCATTTGTGCAGGCAGGTTCTGGTGTGGTACCAAACCTTCAGACCCCAGGAAAGCTGAGCCCAGGATCCCACAGAGGTTGCTTCAGTGTGGCTGCCAGAATGGGTTCAGGAGCTGAGCATTGGAAGCAGGCTTTGTTTTTAATTAATACAGATGCAGTGACTGCGTTTCTAGGAGAGTCCAAGTGGCGAGGGACAATCAGGACATTGTTTGTGCACGGCAGCCATTAGGGACGGCCGTGGCCTTGGGGTTTCATTGCACACGATGAAAACAGGCTGCTGACACGGAGTTTCCTCCCATGCAGCCCTGCATCCCCAGAGCCTGGCGCTGGCACCACGGCGAGCAGGGCCTGTCCTGGCAAAGCCCTTCAGCGAGGAGATGGCTCAGGACAGCCTTTCCTGGGCAGGGTCCCCCAGCACCAGCAGTTCCTGGTGCTCAGGTGTTGACTGATGTTTTTCACAATGCATTTTAACCTAAGTGTTGAAATTTTCTAATCAGAAGAAATCTAGTTAAACACACAAATAAATCAGATTTTTAAACTTTTGGAACAATTTTGTTGTTGTTGTTGTGGTGTGTACAAAAATCCATTACTGGGAAGTCAGTAACAACTTGAATTAGGTGGCCTCTAGTTTTTAAATTTTGTCAGATTTTTGCTGACAAGAGAATGGATTTCCATTATACACACACATTGCTTGTGCTCAGTCCATAAGATGCTGGGAAGCTCTTTGCTGGTGTTAGAGATATGGGAACTGCAAGTACACAATTTAGACAGGTCAGGCAGAAGCCTTATTCAACATGAATAGTGAGAGACCACTCAGACAACCGAGAAGAGCATCACAGAATGGTTTGGATCACAAGGAACCTTTAAAGATCGTCTCATTCAACACCACTGCGCTGGGCAGGGACATCTTTCACTTGATCAGGTGGCTCAAAGCCTCATTTAACCAAGCCTTGGGAACTTTTGGGGCAGCAACTTAAGCAGCTATAAACTCCCTGCGGTCTAAGTGATTCAGTTCAGTTTTCTCAAACACTATTTTTTTTTAATGGAAGAAAAATTTAAAAAAAAAAAAAGCTCTTCACTTTTGAACCACAGTTCTGCAGTAGCACTATTTCTAACCTCAAATCTCCAATTCTGACCTTTGGGAATTTCATTTAATGTGTCACTTTGAAAGTCAGCCAGTGAGTGGTGCAAGAAACCTGCACCTGCAGGGTAAAACTCAGCAGTTGCAGGGTTGTCTCTAGGAAGAAGGGGTGTCGCAGGACCCCGTGGACCAGTACAAACTGGAAGGAAAGTGCTGGGTTATACAAGAAATCTGAGTGATTATGACCATAAATGACAATTATGTGACGATGATTTAAAAATCTAGAGAAGACCACATGCAGGTGAAGTGGCAACCAAGATAAGTAATATTTATACATTATATTTGCCATCAGCAGAAATTTAACCACTTAAGCATTCCTTGTCTTCTTGTAGCCCAGGGATGTTCTTAGGTAGCAAAAAGACATCCTGAAACCTTACCAGTTTACAGAAGGAGGAAAAGAATAAATTTCAGAAGTACATAAGGCAACACTGTAGGAAGTCCATTTGACATCTTGTTAGCAAGGAAAAAGCACACCAGTGATGGAAAAGAACTTTTCTACTGTCTGCTGGGTAAAAAGAGAGACCTGAGAAGGAAATCTGTACTCATTTGGTCAGAGACTAATGGAAAGCAGTCATGAATGGAACCTGCGGCTCTTGAGCGTTAACACTGGAAAAATTCATAATACAGCAGGAAAAGTAATGTATGTGAGATACACAGTGAAGGAATGAAAAAGCAGCATAAAAAGCACCAGGCAGGGTTTCTTGGGTGTTACGCAGTTGAACCATATCCCAATCAGATTATTGCAAGCTCTGGCAAGGACAGAGGTAAGAGCTGAGTGACCGGGTAATTGTCAGAGCAAATCACACAGCAGGTTTTGAGCACAGCAAGCAAAAGCAGGGGGGTCTGTGGTTTCCTTATTTCCCTCAAACTGATACACCAAAATGGTAGTTCCAATTACATTAAAATTCTCATAATTTACGTGTACCTAACACATCCAGCAAGCTGGCTCAGGCACAGTAAATGGGACATCTTTGAAGCTTCCTCAGTACACAACCTTCCTCAGTACCCTCACCTTCCTCTTTTGTATTAATCTTTCTTAAAAGTCTAGATCATCCCAGTGCAATATATCATGTAAAATTCAGTGTGCAGCAATTTTAATCTAAAAAATAATTAGTTTTGCAAACACCTGTAAGACAGCTAAAGGAATAATAGCATTAACCCAACTTTATGGACAGAGAAACTGAGATGTATGTAGGTATTCACAAGACTGCTGAATAAACGCATTAAAGGCAAGAGCTGAGTTCAGTTGGCCTTGTCTTGACTCCTCAGCAAGAAAGCTTCATTTTATATTTGATCGAATCATTGCTGTTTCACTGACATTTCTAAGCCTCTCCCCCGACGCCTTTCTCTCTACAAGAGGCAAAGGCACAAGGGCAGAAATGAGCAGGCTCGGGCAGGGGCTTCTCAGAGACCCTCATCCCACACAGTCCTGCCACGACTTGTGTCTTCTCCAGCCCAACTCTCCAGGCAAAGCTTTCGCCTTCCTGCCTTAATTCCTTCCACCTTTAAGTCGCTTACTAAACATCCTCCATCCATCTTTTTCCAGAGACCCATTTTGGGTGGTGGTGTGGTTTAACCCCAGCTGGCACCTCAGCCCCACACAGCTGCTCACTCACTCCCCCTCAGCTTGATGGGTAAGAGAATTGGGAGGGTAAAACTAGGAAAACGCATGAGTTGGGATAAAGACCATTTAATAGGTAAAGCTAAAGCCATGTACCCAAGCAAAGCAAAACAAGGAGTTAATTAACCACATCCCGTGGGCAGCCAGGTGTTCAGGCAGCACCAGGAGAACAGGGGCCCTATCACGCATAACAGTGACTTGGGAAAACAAACACCTTCACTCCAAACATTCCACTCTTCCTTCTTCCACAGCATTTATTGCTGAGGATGACCAATGGTTTGGGCTATAAGAGAATCATAGAGAGTTTGAGTTGGAAGGGACCTTACCATATTCAACTCAATGAAGCACAAATCCAAAACATACCCCCAAACCAGGTACCGTAAAGAAAATTTACCACAGCCAAAACCAGCACAGGGGACCCCCACGGGCAGGTGCCAGGTGCTACCCCCAGCCTGGGTAGCATTTCTGACCATTGCTGCAGCTGCTTTTTTATTCCCACACAGAGGGAATAGTAGGAGGTCACAGTGTGCCAAGGGGTGCTTTATAAACAAATCAGCACGTGCAATTAAATCCCTTTTGGTTTAAAGAGCCTTGTTCTCTCCTCGGACCAAGAGGAATGGAACCATTCAGCCTCTCCAGCCTCTCTGAACCACTCACACCAAATCATTAATACCAAAAGGCATTTTGCCACGTAGTGGCTTGTAAAATATATCTGTACCTAAATGTTCAAATTTGACATATTTTGCTTTTTAAGTCCTCCCATCACCCCAGCAGTCCCTCTCATCTCAGCACTGGGGCAGGAATTAAAATACGCACTAATTTTGATTGATTGGTATAGTTATTCATTATTATTTGTGACACATTTAGAGATGGCCATTGCACATGCTAAGAGCAAGGGGACACAACTGGAGCATCTGCAACAGAAATAGGATGCCGGAGGTTTTGGCACTGTCAGCCCCATTATACAGAGGGTGAGTAGAAATCCCCCCGAAAGGAAAGCACAGCTCCAAACCTCTTCTGAGCCCAAACTCAGCTACCACCAGACTTCAACCACAACTGAGCAAACAGCAGGCAAAGAGCACTTGTGTTGGGGTGAGGGTCCAGGAATTTGACCCTGCATGGCCCAGGTGAAGAGTCCAGAGCCAGGAGTGCAAGCCAAGACCTATCCCTACAATCTGAAGGCTGGCATGCTCTAAGGCTGCTTTATTAGGGATTTAAACAAAAGGAATTTTAATCTTTTTTTTTTTTTCTTTTAATTGCCAGCATTTGAATAGGGAGGGGGAATGGAAATTTTAACACAAAGCACAAACACTGAAGGTCATGGAAAGGCAAGGAAGACATTGTCTCCAGTAATATTAAAAGGAAGACCAACCCTGCTGTATCAGAGCAAAAAAAAATGAATACTTCTTTTGATTGGGAAGAAAGTTTCTCTATGCCTGGTTGCAGTGCAGCATTGCACATCGGAGACTGCCGTGGCTGAGAGCAAGGAGAATTAATTACTTTGCTTTTTGAAGCATGGACTGCTCTGCTCTGCTGTGCCAGCTTCAAGAACGATAAGCGCTTATCCAAAGAGCGCAGTTTTGTCCTCCGGCGTGGGAGTTTTGCCTGTCTAAATCACAAGAGGCTGCTGAATCTTTATTTTCTTCATACTTGGCCTGCACTTGAACCTGGACATCACCGCTCTCTTTTCAGACTCACAGAGAACAATTTTGTGTCATCTGAGGGAGGGACACTGGGACAGTGAGCGCTGTGACCCCATGGCACTTTGTGGCCAGCACAGTGCTTGGCCCAGAGTAGGGCTGCTGCCACCACAGCACATCATAGCCCTGCAGCCCAGACAAGGCTTTGCCAAATGCAAATTTATCTCCAAATCACCCCCACTCAGAGGATTTTGCTTTCATAGAATCAGAGAATAGCTGAACTGGACAGGACCCATCAGGATCATTGAGTCCAATTCCTGGCCCTGCACAGGACACCCAAGAATCACAACCTGTGCCTGAGTGTCAAGGGCATTTCAGCATCTAAACAAAAGTGAAGTACCTCTCTCTCTGAGGGAGCAAGCAGGTGGTGGCACTGAAGGATGTCTTCAGCACTTTGTCCTCAACTAGGCAGCAGCAGAATAGGCTTATTAATAATGTGTTTGGCCTTTCAGGGTGTCGAATTATTTTCTTGAGTCTGTTACACCTCCCACTCCTGCTTATCCATTTAGAAGGTGATTTTTTTTTTTAAATACAAGTGACTTGGGAACTGAAGTCATACAGGTTGATGAAGCTTTCCTCCTTTACTTACAAGTAACTTCCAGGTGGCCACTGGCAGGAGAGAAATGTTTTTGCTCAGTAAAAGCACAACCCACTAATTCAGGGTAGCTGCAGATGCTGCTGCACTGACCTTCGTCAGGCAAAATTACACAGTGTTTTAATTTTCACCATGGTGTTCACACCCCTTCTGAAAAAGAGCAGTTCCCACCTCTCCCAAAGCCACTGTTTGTGGCCATCTGCAGCTTCAGCTCGCCAGAGTCATAACTCCTAGTGCTCCTTGTCATACCAGCTTTTTGGCAAAAGCTGTTGATTTACCTAAACAGTTGCAAAAGAACCTAAGGACACAGGCATGGAGCAGTTTTTACACAAACAGCTCCTGCTGGCCTGTTGTAAAGACTCTTCCAGCAATACTCAGTGAACCTCATCCCAGTTCTCTGTAGAGCCAAAACAGATGTCTCCTCAGCGTCCTGCACACTGAAGTTCTTAACTCATCTTCACAGCCACAGCATCAAAAATTTTTTAAAAGAAACCACCATGCCAAACATAAGACTAAATACAAAACCTGCTTGGAGCTTATCAGGTTTTATCATCCATTTCTTGATGCCAGCTAGAACTGCCTTATTTCCATGCCTTGCGTAACTTATATTAATTTAATACTACTGAACCACAGTCACAAGCACCTCAGCAAGTCAAGGATCAAGCTGACAGACAGGAAAAATCAGCACTTCTTTTCAATCATGTTCTCCCTGAATTATATGTGGGTAAAAATTTCTTAATTGACACTCATGCTTTTTCAACACTAGACCAGTCCTTCAAATATGACCCAGGCTAAGAGCTTCTTAAACCCATCACCATTCAGGTTGAAAGACATGCACAGGGGTGGGGAAAAAAACAGTTATCCCCAAATGGTGACTGTTGTAACTGCTATTCAAAAAGAGGGACTGCAGGTCCAAGGCACCAATATAATTTTTCTTTCAAGTCCCTTCCCACCCTTGTTCCCCAGCTCTTTACCAGGGCTGCAGTGCCAGTCAGTGGCTGTTTTTCTGGCACACACATAGCAAAGCTGAAGCCTGACACACAGTGGCATACTCAGAAAAAAATGCAACTCTACAAAATTGCTCTCATTTATTGGCTTTACAATTGCTCCCTGCCCAGCAAGGAACATCTAAGAGCAAGCTTACCTTTTGGCATTTACTTAACAAAGCTTGGAATTTTAAGATACTACTCTGAAAGGGGAAAAGGATTAAATTTTCATAGGTCAGATAGCGAGTGATTTGGCCCACAGATTAATTCACACCTCTGGTCAAAAAAAAGCAAAGCAGTGACACAGCGAGGTACATATCCAGTGTAAATGATCTTGGCAGTGGCAACAGTGCTGAGTTAAAGATCACCAAATGTGAGGGAGATGCCATGTGCTGTCCTGCCCTGTCCCTGGCTGGGGGGACACACAGCCCTGCCCCACTGTCCCAGACCCTGCTGACTGACTGGTCCAGGGCAGGGTGTTCCACTGAAGTCTCCAGAGATCGAGCAGGAACAAGCCCTTCTCCATGCATTAAAAACCAGATCAGCCCATGGAGTGCGACTGAATTCCCTCTGGCCTTTCACCTATGAGGGCATTAGGACTAAACTACTCTTCGACAGCCTTCCCCAGGGTCACAGTGCTGCCTTCATGGTCACAGAGGAACAATCACTTACCTGCTTCCTACTTTTTTCCCTAGGTTCTTCCTGCTTTCCCCCCCTTCAGTAGCATGCCCATGCATCCTCTTCAGCACGGTTTTTCCTTTGAACAATGCAGCCGGGGTCATGATTAATCACAGAATTTTCCATACTCCATTTCCCTGCCCATTGTCCCGTGCCACTTGTTGGGAACCTTATCTTTATTAGCTGCTCTTATCACAACTAGATTACACATTAACAGAAACTCTCCTTACTCAGCAGGATTTCCTTATGGCTTCAGAGGGCAGCTCTGTGGAATGAGCCACCCCACTAGAGCCAGCCTAGGAAGTCACTGATCTCATTCAAGATGCACGAGGGGACATGGAAAGCTCTAGGACAACTTTGAGGAACTGGCAGGAGCAGATTTAGAGGACAAAGACTTTCTGAGGGGAGTAGACACATTAGCTTATGTTGTTTGTATTCAATTATACAGTATATAATTGGGCCCAATGAGCTGTGCTCTAATAGCAGCTGCAGAGCTGTCTGAGATCCTTCAGTACAGGGACAGCATCCAGCTAAAACATCCCCCTGCCCACTTAGCTACTCAACCAGATATTAATGCCCTTAGGGCCTGTTGTTACCTGTCTGCTTTCAAGAAACTGATACAGTTCCTAGAGATTTACTAGACCTTCAAGGTGCAGTATCACCACACCTACACCTCCAATAGAGGATTTTTCTCCTTTAATTCTACTATCACCTGGCCCAGGAAGGCTAAATTACATCAACTTACATCAATTGCTCTTACTATTTCTTCTTTTTTTAAAAGATAGATTACATAGAGGAATTCATTATTTGAAAAGGAGAGAAAAATGTGTGCAAGAGCAGGGGGAATGCTTTGTTAGAGATGAGAAAAGTAGTTTCTCAACAGATGGCTCCATGAACTCCACAAATTCGTCTCTTATGAGGGCAGTGGTTCATCCAGGGACTCACAGCCTGGTGAGACCTCCCAGTGTCAGACAGTCCAGGTGAGAAGCAAGCAGAGCTCACCATTTGGGTAATCACAGCTTCCCTTCTGTTTGGGAAGAGTGACATGTCTGCAGTGACACTGCAATGACTGCACATTCCCTTCTGCTCCCAAAACAGTCCATGCACATCTGCATGGGGTGGCTCTGAAGTACAGAAACAAGGCAGAAGGTTTGGAGAAACCATTAGATGCTCAGTTACAACAGCTAGAAAAAGATTGGGTAAGACAGCACAAAAACTCTTCTTCTGAAGTAGCAGGTCCAAAAGCTCATGTGGCATTTAAGGACAAGAACTCTTGAGTTAAACCTAGTTACATTCATCAGATCATCTGAGAGAACAAGTAGCTGATATCTGGAAAACAAAGATGGATGTAAGCAAGGGAAGAGGTATTAAACTGGTTATCACCGAAAGGGGAGGAAATAAAAATAGAGATTGGTAATTTACTGCCTGCATGACAGCCAACAGAGAAAGCAAGAAAAGATTATAAATTGCTATAAAACCAATATTGCCACTGGCCACATAATTTTAAGTATAAAGACTCAACTTTTGAAAATTATTTGGGGTTCTTTATATATGATGGCTGTCACAGCAGGCAATGGGTGAGGAGTCCCTGTTACAGCCTGCTCAGGCTCTCTAAACTGATGAGGATTTACATTCTGCAGGTGCATCTGATGCCCCTGTAAGATTTGTTTGCCTCTGCCAAATGCAGTCAGTGGGTGTGGGTCCAATGCAGTAGAGCTGAGAATATCCCTCCTCTTCCTCCTGTGCTATTGTGAAGCATTAAATTTGGCCCTAATGCCTTGAGTGTGGTTTCAGATGAAAAAGAAGGAGGAGGAGAGCAGACGACATGCTAGGAAGCTTTCACCATGAATGCAGAAACTCTGTGCCAGAAGCTTCAGTTCTTAAGCCCCTCCAGGTACTCCCTGCTCAGAGAGCAAAAGTGTTGCTGTGGGATCCCAGCATCCTCTCCAGAGACAGATATGCCCGTGGAAATAATCAGGGAAATGATATTTGATAGATGTTCATCGATATTCTTCATTTTTTCTCGCAGCCTCTCGGCATGGGGGCCTGGACCAGACTCACTACCCCTGGGAAAAAACCCAGTATTCCCAGGGCAGGGGAACATGAAAAGGCCACTGGGGACAGGATTTGGGTACACGTGACCAGGGAGCAGGGGTAACCTGTGTAACCGTGCTTTCACTGCCAAGGCCCATCCCCCCAGGGGAGGGGACTCCAACACAAACGGGATAGAAACCTAGTGACAATGATTGAAGTGAAGCCTTTTTTCCAACATGCAAGTCTCATCTCAGACAAGAGTCACTTTCTTTTTTTAATTTTATTGCAGTGAAAAGCCACCACCACCACAACACTTCTGGAAACAAAGGCTGCAGAAATGTTTTGCCCCAGTCAAAAAAGTAGGCTCTGATTTCAGCTTTTAAGGGTTAATTTGAACTTTAAAAGCAAACAGGAAACCCATCATACCTCCTCTGCTAACTGAAATGTCATTTTAGAAATAAAAACCTGAAGCATTTCATCCTCATCAGTATCACTCAAATAAAATACTCTCATGCAAAATACTCTCTTGCAACCCCACTGCCCCCCACACACAATTTCTTTGCAATCCTGTTCCAGTGAAACCTTTACATGCTGCAGGCACACACTAGTCAGCTCTCCAGCTAAGAACCTCCCCACTGCACACACCGAGGCTTTGCCTCTTCATTTTCAGATTAGGAGCCTTCCCTTCTACAGCCTCCAGGAACAGCAGTTTTCATCACAAGAGGCTTTCCTGAAATACCCTGGGAAAGGCTGTACTCAAGAGGTGCCAAACCAGGACCTCCTCAAAATATATGGCCACTTCTTCATCCTTGTCTGTCCTATTTCCTCCTGGGTTGTACAATCCCACCAGTTCAACCCAGCCAACTAAGGAAAGTAAAATAAGTCAAACTTACTGTCAGGTCACTGTTCCCTTTCTTCTGAGCTCGCACGGATTTTTTTTTTTTTTGCATGCTTAGGTGTGCTGGTCTCCCTGGGGAGCCCCTGCCCCTGGCTATGTTCACCTTGTACTACCAAAGCCAAAGCAGATGTTGATACAGCTAGAGAGGAACATCTGTCCCTGTGAACAAGCAAGGGCTGCACTTCAGTCTGAATATTGCTAAGACAGAAGCAAGACTGCAGAGTAGAAAAAAACCCCAAATATTGCAGTGCTGGATGATCCAGAGCACTTCTAATTACAGCAGAAATTTGAACTTGCACAAAATTTTTGCACTTCTGCTTGTAGATCCTGACCTGGATCTTCTAAGAACATCAGTCCCTAGAGATGTAATCTGGTTTCTGAATTTACACAACACAAGGGCTGAAAGAACAATATAAGCTCTTTATGCCATCAGTTGTATAAAGCTTTGGGGTCTTCAAGCTTCTTGAAGCTGTCCCAGAATCTTTGCTTTATTTTTTCAACATTAATTGGATTTTGATCTTACATACCTTGGGGAAGAAGAGCAAGACAGAACAGAAAACACGACAAGATTAACTTTCCTACATGCTTATACATTCAAAACCCCAAACCCTCTAGCAGCCAAGCTTTGAAAACGATTTTAAGAAAATTATTCTGTATATAAAAGCTCCAGAGTGAAAATACCAAACCATTAACATTACTTAAAAAGTTGACTCCTTAGCTTGAGTCCCTAAAACAAATAATGCCAATGCCCAAGGCATACACGTGCCATTTTCTTTTTCCAGTTGCCTAAATTCTTAACAGCAATAAGCACAGGCAATTCAGAGTCAGTGGACAACTGCTAAGAAAGACAGGCAAAGGGGTGTTACAGGCACGTGATCAAGGCTCCCTTCCAGCCAAAGGCTCATCCCTGAGACCAGCTGAGGGTACAGATACAAAGCAGTGTCTCCCTTTGCCCTCCGCCCGCAGTGGGGTTAAGGATTCAGTAGATGAGGACAGAGACAGGTGTTGCTTTTCTTTGCAGTCTGATCAGACTGCCACTTTCTGAGGCAATATTGCAGATAAAAAAGCACTTTGAAAAATGTTCTTTGATCAGTGAATACAATCCCTGATTAATGTTTTTCCTTCCCATTCTCAAGGCCAGTTAAAAACACAACTTCCCAGCAACTTTAGATCCCATCCTGACTGATTAAAAGTATTTTTTCAGCCCCAAAAAAGATACTTTAGGCTTCTCTACCTCATTCATACACCAACACCACACTACTTTCCCCGAAAAAGAGAAGCCACACGTAACCCAAATTGCATTTCTCTATCAAAGTACCTGTTCCCCACAGCCTGGAGCTATGAGCACACACCTGCACAAGCACCAGGAACTGGAGCAGTTTGGATTGCACTGCTCTGACACCCTCTGTTCTGTAGCAACCACAGCGTGCAGGAGAGGCACTCTACAGACTGCAAAAGAGGGCAGCAGCCCCTGCAGCCTAACCCTTCATGTGCCCTGAGTGACTGAACTCCAGACCCCACGGCCCGAGGGAGGTGTTACAGCACCAACACTGAGCAGTGCCAGCCCAGTCAGTCCTCATGAACACAAGTGCTACAAAAGGCCTTTCCAGTTGTAGGTGAGGGAGCTTTGATTTTAAAACAGGCTGAGGGGTCTGTTATGGTTAACTAGTAACTAGCCTGGGGCTCATTTGGGGGGGCTAACTGATACACTAACTTGAAAGCAAAGGGAAACAAACTGCAAAGAAACCTCCATTTAACTAAATGCCACAACGCAACCTGAACTCTGTGATGTGAAGATATGGGAGCCAGTGAAAGGGACAGACCTCGAGAGATCTCCCCAGGTTAGGGTAAGGCCTCCAAGGATGCTTTGTTCTACCAGGCCAATGTACTCCAGTTGTTTCCCTGACTGGCCCATTGATTTCCCTGCCCCTTTTCCTCTTATATGTCCAGGTCCCACCTATGTACCACCCCTGTCCCTGATGCTTTCCCCACCCTCCTATATAACAAGGAATTCCCCATCCCTCAATGTCTTTTTCCCTGCCTCCCGTTCATGCACAGAGTACAAATAAACCAGTGTCGTGGAATTGCACGCAAAGACCCTTCCTGCCTTTTTGCCGACGACCTGCCGAGCAGCAATCCGGTGTGTGAGTGTGTGTGTGTGGCGTGTGGGTGTGTGTGTCAGTGTGCCGGCTGCACGGAGAGGCTTCCGTGGAGGCACTTTTGGGAAGGTCGCAGCCTTTTACCACCTAATACCACCGCTGCACGAAGAAGAGACCGACCAAGCAGCTTGACAAGCCCAAGGGTTGGCACAGGCATCCTCACACCTCCGGGGACAATGACAAGTCAATGAAACCATTAATAGAGGGATGCACCTGCTGTCCTTTAATCCACAGCCAGTCCAAGGACTAAATACACACATCCTCTTAAGAAATACTTGTAAATATTCAGATGCAAGAGGACTACTTCCAATGGTTTTGATTTTAAACACTACCTCCAGTGGCCATGATCCTCATCACAAAGGGTTGGTCTGGGAGTCAGAGAAACATGGCCTTAAAATCTGATTTGATTCTAACGGCATTTTGCAAGTGCTTTGTCCTTTGGAGAAGGGGCAAAATAAAAAAACGAAGCACCAGAATTAAGGTTTCATCATCACTTTCCCCCTCCCCCCAACCCCCCCAACATCAACAAGATTCTGCAGAGGCCTTGCCAGCATCCCACAGCTACAGCTCTTTTATGCACTTTTGCTCCCAAGTAGTGTAATCACTCCTAGATCCTGTTCCAGATGATGAAAGGGTGAGCCATGGCTGCAAATGGAACTCCTTTCATCACCTGAACAGTGTGCTTGAAAAACACAAGCAGCTGAAGTGTTCTCATCTTTTCAATTCTAGAGAACAGCACATCATCACCTTTTAGATGTAAGTACTTCTGCTTAACATGCACATATTACAGTATTTAGCTTAATTAATCAAATCATGACAAAAGACTCAATTCTGAACTTCACACTGTTACTATCATCCACGGCAAAATAAGAATCTAGGGATGCTTAGAACAGTAAAAGCCATTTACTGGGGCAGGCAATGGCAATTCTAAGAACATCTTCACCAAAATTAGTGCTCTGTCACACTATGGCAAGTACAGATTGATCCATCATCTTAAGTCCAGCACAGAATAAGGGAGAGTATGAATCATCTTAATTTTACGGATGCAGAACAGGATTACGAAGTCATTACAAAGTGACTTGTTGTACCAGAACCTTCAGACTGTAAATTGGTGTGCATCTCTCCAGCTTGCTACCTGAACCACCAAGGCAAAGCAATCTTCCTCCTTGACAAGGTACACAGCGATACATAAACACAGAAAGAATCTTATGTTGCACTGCAAACAGTATGCTCCTCTGAAAATGAAAGACTCTCAGTTTTCCTAATGCAACCACTGGATGACAACAGATCATTTCTTAGTAAGTCACTGGAACACATCACTGAGCTGTGCTGAGAGAGGAGCTGTCGCCAAGATAAAGTGACAGTAATGAAAGATGAAGCATTTGATTTCATATTCTTGGCTCTTCTGCTGACTCTTTATGCAGCTGGAGCAAAATCAAAAGGCACACACTTGCCACGCTGTTCTACTTAGTATGGACCCAGCCTTCCCAGTTCGAGGAGCACAACTAATTCATACAGTGCTTTATGTACCAAGTCTGTGATTTTCTCTGATGCCACTACGGTAACAAACAGGAAAAGTGCAGTCAGATGAACACTGAAGATCTGTAGAGTCATTCAGAGGATGCCCTATGTGTCCATCTCCAAATGAGTTAAGGTAAGAGCCTCAAAAGGAATTCTGGCAGCTGTGCACATCAGTCTGGTCAGAGAGAGTACTGCAGAATTCCAAGCTTACCTCTGGAAAAGTACGTGATCTCTATCAATCCCACAAAGTTTGAGGGTAAGCAGAAGAATGCTCTCTCCCAGAGGACAAAGGATTAATAGGCAAGTATACAAAAAACAGCTGCAAAATGGTAATAGCCCAGGAAGGACACAGTTTGTCAAAACTCATGGTATAAACAAAGAAAATGCCTTTACAATTTTGCAACTGATCAGAGAAGATGAGGCTCCCACCCAAAAGCATGTCATTTTCCTTGAGTATTTTTATCAACAGCAGGAGATGGTGCCACAGTGCAGCTGTCAGACAATACCCATGGACCTGCAAATCACAAGGCTAGTCTTAAGCGGAAATATGATTTAGCAAAACAAAGACAGTAACAGATTAAAATTTTAATTTAAAACTTTGCCAACAAAAATTGATTACAAAAAGGGAAATTATCTGTACAAAATAAGAAAGGAGGTACTCATTTTAACAAGAGACTTCCATTATCAATGTATGTAGGAGGACAAACAGCAGTTCAGGTCAACTGACAAACTGAGAAACAAACAAACTGAGCTTGTAATATGGAATTCTGAAGTGAATTTTCCATAAACAAAATAAATTGACCTGAAGCAGCTCAGAAGCTAATCAAGGTTTATAAGAAGTCTATTTTTGTTGCAAACCTTTTCCTCTTAATTTATAGAAGGAGGGCATACTAGAAAGCGAGACCCCATGCAGTGCAGCGGGCCAGTACAATGACTTCTGCTTTGCTTTCTCTCACTCAAGCCTTCCTTTGGGCCTTCCGTACAGAGATATTCTGCAGTTTGAGTGTGCCAGGGGTTTAACTGAGTCACAAACTATTGCATCTTCACTTAAAAGTTGGGTCCTGACTCAAAATGAAGACAAATGTTTTGGAGACAGTGATATTCCTATGACTAAAAAGACTCCTGTTAAAACAACGATTCTCAGACTGTTCAAGTCCACATCAAGTAACAGCTGTTGGCCAATGATAGATTTGTATCTAGAACACTGCACTCCTCTTTTCTACCTATCATTTTATACAAAGAAAGAGACGAGCAGCTTTAAAACTCATCACTGAATATACAAAAATGGCAGGTGATTTCTAAACTCCAAGTTCCTGTAACACATAAGCACACAGTATGATGATTACCAGTTTTCTACATTTTTCCATGAGCCAAATCAACATAACCGAGTTGGAGTGAAGACATGGAAGATGCATTTTTTTTAAATTTCCAGTCTAACTGCTTATTTTCCACTCAGCTTTGCATTACTTAGTATTTACAAGTTTTTACACCTTCAGAACCCAAGTTTAGTGAAGAAACAAAGTAATAAAAATGTATCAGCCCAGATTCATATCACCTACTTATAGTTACCTGAGATAACCTAAGCTGGGGCAGAACAGCTGTTCGTGCCCCACCTACCCAGTAAAACAACAGACAAATGCTAAAGGACAATTCAGTCAGACTTGAAACTTATCCTAGTGACAATGCTCTTCTTCCTCCAACTACGAAACAAAAAGTGAGCAACTAAATTCTGACTTAGAAGTCTCGGTTAAGCTTAGAGTAACTGTGTTCCTAGCTGAAGTGTGGGATTTATGTAAACCTAAGCTGTACTTGCTCACTAGCAGCTCTCAGCTGGGGAGGTCAGGGGCAGCTGTCTTGTAAGAATGCCGTGAGACATGCACAAGTCCTCCTTACAGCTGGGAAAACTGAGATAAGTAAGAAGTTTGCTCAAGAGCATGCAGTGAGTCAGTAACAAGCTGGCATTACAGCTTCCTGCATCTTAGCCATGTGCTCTGCCCATGGGAACCCAGTGCAAGGAAAACTACTGTACAGAAATCATTCCCTTTTCCATGTCAAAAATTTTTACCAAAAAAAAGTACAGATACTAATGAACAGTGTGCACAATTTCTTTTCATTTGACAATGAAAGAGTCCTGCGGTAACCTGTTATATTGTATCTTCACCCTGCAAAAGATTATTTCCAGCTTTGATTCTTACACGTCTTAAAGCTATTAGGATAAAAGTTGAAGAGTCAGTTAAACAATGCTGCAGTCAGTACCCTTAAGCACAACAATGTTACATTTTCTAGTTTAAGCAGTATTAATGCTACCCAATTTGGCAATCAAAAGAGAAACCTTGAAGCCAAGAATTCACAGATCTTGCGGGGGCGAACATGCCAGAAAACTTCAGTTTCATCAGAACATGNGCTCCTGATGGTCTTGGAAAAGTCATGGATATCACAGGAGACTCCTTAGGACTGGAAGAAAGCAAATTTCACTCATCTTCAAGAATGACATGAAGGGGGAGCCGGGGAACTATAAGCCAGTCAGCCATGAAGAGTTCAGAGATTTCAATTCTGTGAGTATCTGTTATTGCCATTTCAAACAAAAGCCCTCTGATCCTTAGCCTTGCCCAGCCTATGCAGCAGGTAGGACAAATGCTCCATGGCAAGAAACAGCTCTGCTCAAAACACAGCTCAGTAATGCAAACGAAACATTTGCAATTTGCTTTATGAATGCAGCAGAGATATCACTTAAATAATATTTCCAAAGACCCTGGGACTTAAGCACAGCTATGGAAAAAGTCAGCTTCCTAAACTTGGGGGTTTGTTTGAGGCATCTGCCTCACACTAGATTCTTACTTTAGTGTGGTCAACAAAGCTTTTAACATACCAGGCAAGACAGCACACCACTAGCTTGTTCCATCACATCATGGAACAGGACAGCCAATGGATCCTCTTGTGACAGACGATACTGTATAAAGAAGGCTTATTTTTAATGGTAGAATCACACTGGACACTACTGGCTAACCTGGAGCAAGATCTATATTTTTTCCTTCTGGAGCCTTTAATTTGCTCTTGAACCAGAAACATTCTTTTTTTCTAATGAGTTAAATCCAAGAGTACTACAGAGAGCTCAGTTCTTAAGCATGCTCTGCACCAGGAACAGTCGGTTCTCCATCCAATTGAAACCGGAGAGTTGCTGTTTTCCAAGGGCAGGATTTCTTCACTGGTCCCCTAGCCGGAAACCTTGGCCCCAGTTGTGTCTTCCACCACCCTGCTGATCTTCTGCAGCCCTTCTCATGCTGGCAGGAGGGACACCAAAGCCCGACACTCCTCCTCTCCTATTTGGCAGCCAGCGGTAACTAGGACAAACCAGAGGAGGAGGAGTTAGAGAAAACAGCTGTACCTTGGGGTAAATGCCAGACTACTTTTCCATGCACTTCCTTTTAGCTGATACACTTTGCAATAAAATTGGTTTTTCACAGTAGAACTTCAGAGAATTCTTTCCAAATCTAAGCCCTCAGCACACTGACAAATGGAAATACTGGGAAACTTCCATCTCTGGGATGTGTGTGGTAACAAGAGAATTGCACAAAACCAGTAAGATTGAGGGCAGTTTCAGAGCTGTTACCACCTTGAAGACATTTTAAAATGCAACCTTGTCTTCTAATCTTTATGGAAAATCAGGTTTACCAGATTGGCTTGCAAGCACAGAATTAGAATATAAGGCTTCCCTATTCATTGAAACTTGTACAGAAAGTATAACTGTAATTCAACACTTTATGCTATGAAAAGGGTTAACTGAGTTGCTAACTAAAGTTTGATAGAGGAGGAGTATTTACTGCCCAAAAGGATGCAAACAAGGGCAACTGAACGACAGACTTTGTCTTCTGATAATAGTATTTCAAAGCCAAAACAATGAACATATCTCAAGAAAAAGCACCTCCAAAAGCAAGACTTGCAGTCTCAGTCAGGGTGACTGGTATAGACTGCAAAGCAGAATCATTTACAGCCCTGAACAAGTCTACAACTGGCTATTATTGTTAAACACTGCTGAACTGGTAGCTACGGCAATGATACATGGGGATGCAGAAAACAGACCCTTTACAGGATAAAACTTCTTTTATATACCGTCTGATAATTGTTAGGGAGTTCTCTTTACTGCAGCTCAATTCAACAGCAGAACTATGACATTTACTCTCGCTCTTAAGAGTGGGTAAAGACATAAGCCATCCCAAGGGGCAACGAAGAACTCTCACATGGGCCATTTACAAGTAACTCAGCAGTTTTTATGACTCATCAGCTCAGTCAATATGAAAGTGTGAAGAAGGTTGACTTAGCAAAGTATTTTACACTGTATAATCCCACCAAATATATGTCTGATGAACCATACAAAAAACTGGACCAAACAAAAAGTGACGTAAAGAACGAAGTCAGCTTACAGGAACTGAGGTGTGGACAGAAAATTCCTTCCTCCCAAATCCATTGGATATTTAAACATTAAGAAGAAATACAGATGTCCAACCAGATTTCCTATCAGCTCATTGATGACTCTGTAAGGCAAAAGCAAAAGCAAAAGAATGGTTTCACATGCTGTCTTCTCTGAAGATATATGAGTGACAATCTTCTGTTCACCTGCCACTAGGCTTTGCCAGGGTTGTGACACATAGAAAATTTCCCTTCCCTCAGCATTTTGCCGCCAACCCCTTTGAAAGGGCCAACCTCCTGTGCCAGCACATCAACAGTCTGTTCCACCCTCCCTTCCAAGCCTTCTCTACAGTCTGTATTGAAAACACAATTAAATACTTGTTTACATTGGGGAATTAGACCGTATAGCGATTAGTGCCCAAAATAATCGTCTGCAGAGCTAGAGAAGTTACTGCTGTTTTCACTGGACAACCTGTCTCCTGCTGTACTGAACTGTTTTGTTCCCAGTTCTGCAAAAACACTGCTGACTGGAGGCCCTTGAGTATCTTCTGTCATGCATAGAAACAGCAGGTATCCAACAGCAAGCAGTTTTCACAAGTGATGGATGAGTCAGTAGGAGGCACAGCCAGAAAAGGGAATTTGGTTTTGCTGTACTATCTCCTCCTTTTATAACTCAACCACAAACTTGTTATTGTCACTAATTATGTTACAGCGGCACCAAGAGGCCCCAGTCAATGCAGGGCCCCAATGAGGCAGACTGTGCACAGAGGGGATTTCTGCATCATGGGGTTTAGTAAAAAAAAACCCCAAGAGAGACCAAAAAATTCAAAAAGTGCTAATATGGCATGCTGTGGGCTTACTGCCAGTTTTCCTTGTTTAACAAACTGAAAAATAATACCAGGTTGGACAAGTCTGTGAGGCAAAGAAGTAACAGCACTATCAGAGTCAAGCTAAATTTGTTTCTAAAATGAGTAATGATGGCTGGTTCTGGGGAATGACATCTTTTAGTGTGTGTTACTTTCTTAGTATGGAGAAGGCCTAACGCGTAGACTTCCTAGAAAATACACCCAACTCTCATTACTTTCTCCTCACCTACATTCTATTCTCTAGTTCTCACATGCACATCTCCTCTTTGCTTTTATGTTAAATGACCACCATGTGACACTGAGCATTATCAGTCAGATTATACAGTTTTAAGCTTATTTTGATATTACTCCTAAATTCAGCAGCAAGTTAAACAGCTGTAAAAGCTTTTATAACTTCAAATTGGCCATGTAAGTAAATACATACGATCCACCAATGATGTAGTTGAATCCCAGAATAACCCATGGAAGGTAACAGGCCTGAAAAAGAACGCAGTGGAGAGAGTAAGTACAAGTTAAGGATGTAAATCTGCTCTCAACTTCCCACTGCACTAATAAGCATGATCATAATCTCAATGCTTCAGGCATTACACATGTCCTGATCTATTAACACAAGCCGATTCAACCTAACACGGTTACTTCAAACTGAGCAACCCCTAACATTTTTAGACAAAACATACTCATTCAAACATAGGCAAATGTGCCTTTTGCACCCTATGTTCCACAGCAAGTCTGCATCTGGAACAAAGTTCTAAAGTTTTTAGTTTTGAAAAGGTCTGGAAATGATCAAAAGAGTCTTCACTACAAGATCTGGCAGAAACAGACAAGGTCACACAGAAAAAAACTATTTAAAATACCAACATTTTGTCACTACATTCAGCTTTTATCCAGGCTAACGTTTATCAGAAAATTTTTCCTTTTTTTTCAAAACAAATTGTCAGGGCATCTTTTCAGTAGAGACACACTGAGTGGCACCACACGGAAGACTAAGAAGAAATTTGTCTTTACTGCATCTCAAGGAGTATTCAGCTATGTGAGAGTATGGGACACCTTTAATAAGAGAGAATATTTATATTTTGCCCCTCACCCACTACACATGCATCTTACGGGCAGAAATCTTTCCAATATTCTGTCTGACATACCTTAAATCTTGTTCCAAACCAAAATGATACAATCATGTCTCTGTTCAGCTGGGCCCACACATAAAGTACTGACATGATGAGTGGAATCATCAGCAACTGCAAAGTTTAAAAAAGAAAAAAAAAGTTACCATTACTTTCACAGAAGCACAAGAAAGTCAAACAGTAGCAGGAGCTATGTTTGAAAAGCGATTTGTAAGCATGGTACATCACTAAAGTCTTTACAGATTGCTCCAGAATCTTTTCCACTACGTGCCACGGATCTGTTCAAAAACTATTGAGAAAGTTAAGGAGGAGAATGTACTTGGGCATTCTCTTCTGCATGACCCTGCCAAAGCAAAGGGCTCCAACCTGTGCCAAGAAAGAGCAGCTGCAGGGAACTCCTCTGCTCCCTCCTACGGCAGAGTCAGCCCCGTCCCTGTGCCACAATCACTTCCAGGGTGCCGCCCCGCTCTCATCTGGGGCGAAGCTAATGTGCCAGATGAAGTGTTCTCCATCCAGCTGCCACCGATGTCCCCTTCCTTCTGAGAGCACCACGGGGGGAAGGTGCTCCAGTGAATGCCCATTCCAGAGTACCACAGCCGGCCTTGGCAGAGCCACCTTGGCAGAGCTTGGAGTTAACCTGTGCTCCATGCCAGGAGCTGAGGTTGCTTCAAACACTTCTTTACATGGACTCTGTATTAGCTGATTGGACTATTTCTAGTGAAAGAAACACAAAGCACTGCTTTAGCTATCTGCTGATTTCTGAACTGAAGGCAGACTGCACCAGCAATATTTCCATGAACTGGGTGAATGCTGTGAACCAGCTCCTGCGTCTGGAAAAGAAGTCAAAACTCATCTGTTCAGGGGTGCTGCTATTCAACAGATTCCACACTAAAGCTGACACCCTGACATCAGTCCAGCCTTCCACAAGCCCTGTGGGGCATTCTGACTCCTCACATAAAAACCTTAGGCTCTTTACTAAAACCCTTTTTATATTACTGAAAACAAGCACAATGTCTAGTAACTGAAAGCATTTGACTTAGGAACAGAGGCCTAGCTATCCTACTCTTGTCTTCTGAATTTCAAGAAAAGCCACTCAAGATAACTAAAAGTCCTCTTATTTTTAAGGAAAACAACACTTTTACATCAAAAAACTGATACTTCTTCAAGCAATACTTTGTATGCTGATAAAAAAAAATTAAGTACCTCTATAAAAACACACAAATCAACACAGCCAGTCTAAAATTTGTATAATGTGTGGGTGACTCCAGCATACTTTTCTAAAATTTTGTGCTATCTTCCCTTACAGAAAAGTGTAAGTATAAAGTTATGGACAGCCCTTAACACAATTCACTCCTGACCAGGGATGCATGATTGCTGGTTTTGTCTACCAGGAAACCAGAGAAGTGATCTAATAAATGCTAAGATGATTCTGTATGGAATACTACAGATACTGGTGCAGTCTTTAGGTGTTGGGAGACAAATGAAGATGAGAACAGCAGAGGTAGATTGAAGACCTGCAGTTATCTGACACTGTTGTGTCCAACAAACACTTCCCAATTTTCACCCTTGATATTTGGAGAGATAAAAATTATTTCACTGAAACCAATTCTTAAGACCACTATCTTAATCATTCCTGTGAGGATTTTGCACTTCACAGTTCTGGTCTCAAACTGAAGCCGCATTTTTCACAAAGAAATCTTCTGTTGGCAAGTAAAAGGCATACTAAATTTGAAAAGATTAATAAACCCAAGAATCATTTTAAAATAGAAAAAAAAGAAAGCAGATCCACATTCATTAAAAGAAACAGTGCATAGGTGACATCTTGTGTCCATTTCAGTAAGTCTGAGCACTTCCTGGCTGCACAAAGACACAATTTTTACTTCTTTACTCTCTAACTGGGTTAGGTGTGGCAGTCAGATCCAAGCTTATGCCTTCAGCTGAGGCTAACCCAAACTAAAAACTAACAATACACACAGAGCAGTTCATCCGAATATAATCTGAACAGCCTAGCTTAACTATGTTCTGCAGTTAAGTCAATAACGCACTCTATAAAGTTATTAAGTAGTCATAAAGTTTTGTAAAATTACTATCTAAGAAACTGCACCACACTTACCTGCATGTCCATTACCAAGCCAGTTATCTGTCATCACACCATGAAGGAAAATGCAGAAAAACCTGACAGACTACAACAATAAAAAGCTGCAGACACACAGAACACACACACAAAGATCTTTAATGGTCAAAATTAATACTACACTGTTTTAAGTTAAAATTTCCAATGATCGAGAGATGTACAAACTCTGTTTCAGTAACTGCTTTTTGGCAGCCTTTCAAGTTCCCACCTCAAGTTATTACCCCAAGGGCTGATGGGTGCACTGGCTTTTCCTCCCTGATGAAACTGGCTAGCTACAGACTCCATCGGTCCTTGCATAAAGGCACGTTAAAGTTTAACAGCTGGATTCTTTCATTAGTTTAACACTGACATTTTGGTTTACTAAATAAATAAATACCAGATCATTAAAAAATACCAATACATTGCCAATGAGTCATAGAAAAGAAGCAAGTTCTTAAAGTACATTGATGCAGGCTTTTAATACTACTCTCCCACCCCGGAGCTCAAAGAATCTGTTGCAGTAACTGCTGAGTAGAAACAATCACTGAATGATTTTTAATATAATCAGGATGCTTTTAACAGTTCATGAATACATATAAAATGACATCCAGCATTTTCCCAGATCATGCATCCGGGTTGGTCCTTACATCACATAGGGAACAAGCAACTAAAAGCTTTTAAATGACTAGTTTGAAAGTCACATCACAATTAGATTAATTAAATGCTCACAGCCAACAACCTGCAATCATAAAGAAAACCATCATCTTTATAACAACATAACTAAATGCACCTTGTTACAGCTGTGGCTCGACAGGACTAGCAGGAATAGCAATCCCCTTCATATAGTGGAATGCAACTAGAGATTATCTATTGATAAAGCATTTCTACACACCAGCTCTCCTGGCTGTATCTGGTTCACACTGATGTCACCGCTCCCTTTTTTCCACCTGCTGCGCCACCACAAATCGCTACAAGGAGGCAGCAACAGCACAGACAGAATGGGAGCATCTCCAAGGATGGAGGTTCCACACCTCTTGCCAATCCTGTCAGTGTTTCACTGCCCTTACAGTAAAAATGGTCTTTCTTACATTTAAATGGAATTTCCAGTGCTTCCTTTTGTGGACTTCCGGGTCCAGCTCCAGAGTACTCAGCACAGAAAAGACACGGACCTGTTGGAATGGGACCAGAGGAAGCTGACAGAAATTACTGGAGGAATGGAACACCTCTCTTTTAGGGAAAGGCTGAGAGAGCTGGGGACAAACTTTTTAGTACGGCCTTTTGCAATAGGACAAGTGGTAGAAGTTTAAACTAAAAAAAGGCTGATTCAGACTAGATGTAAGAAAGGAATTTTTTACCATGAGGATGGTGAAACACTGGCACAGGTTGCCCAGAGAGGTGGTGGATGCTCCACACCTGGAAACATTCCAAGGTCAGCTTGAATGGGGCTCTGAGCAATCTGATTTAGCTGAAGATGTCCCTGCTCACTGCAGGAGGGTTGATAACCTTTCCAGGTCCCTTCCAGTTCAAACTGCTGTATGATTCTATGATGACACCCCATGCTGCACAATCCCAGCTCCTCACGTGACACATGCTCCAACCCTTTAATCATCTTTGTGACCCTTCACTGGACTCTCTCCAGTAATGTCCATGTCTCCCTTACACTTAGGAACCCAAAGCTGGATGCAGACCCCACACATCTCTCAAAGGCTGAGCAGTGAGGAGCAATCACCTGCCTCAACCTGCAGGCAGTCCTCTGCCTAGGGCAGCCCAGGAGGCTGGTGCCCACTTTGGCCATAATGGCACACTGCTGGCTCATGGTCAACTTGGTGTCCAGCAGGACACCCAGAGCCTTTTCTGGAAGATGCTTTGCAGACTGTCAGTCCCTGGTCTGTCCTGGTGCCTGAGGCTGGTTCCCTGCCAAGAGCAGGACTCTGCACTTCCCTTTGCTGAGCTTCATTCCTGACCAGCCCATTTATCCAGCCTCTAAAGATCCCTCTGAATGGTGGCCCAACCATTTGGCTTATCAACAACTCCTCCCAGTTTTGTATTCAAGATCTGAAAGAAAATTCAGGTAGAACAGCACAGCTCACAGAAGTGCTTCCCAGCATTCCCAAACCAACAAGCCCAGCTCCCTCAGGAAGTTGTCCCAGTGCAGATTATTGCAACACTGCTTTCACAGACTCAGATGATTTGTATCCAGCAGGTAAAGGATCCCTCCGAGAATTTCAGGGAACAGCAGTGATCAGTCCCTTTTGCACATGGCAGCTTGAACACACTAAATTCAGTGTTAGCCCACACAAGAGCAGCCCAGCGAAGCAACCCAGCAAACACCAGGGACACTCACCCAGCACGTGCTGAGCTCTGTGTCGGCAGAGCTCCCGTCCCCACACTGCACATTCGTGTGAGCACGTTTTAAGTGTTCTCCCTGAAAGCCACTCACTACCTTTTCAGGAAGATTACATACTTACGAACTTGCCTGGGATCATTTGCTACATTTTAAAACTGTTCCTTGATAAAACCTGGTCTTTGAAAATATTTCAGGCAGAAGCAGGAGAACCAAACTATTTCTCAAAGCTTGATGATGAGAAGGATACAACAATGCAGATCCAGTTAAACAGAAGCATGAACATGTAATCTGCTGGCCTTCCATCAAAAGCCCCTGAAAATAAAAAGAATCATTATGAAAGGTACTGAAATTCTGATAAGTAATTAGGACAACTTTTATTTCTAAGAGTCTAAGAAAGCTCAGTTAATAACGACTGCTTTGCATGCAGTCTGTGATCTATGATTTTCTTTTTAAATTTTAAAAAGCCTTAGAATAGAACAACGTACAACTGAAAAATAAGACATTCAGCCTACTGCATTAGAGCACAAGCAGTGTCTACACTTAAAAAGGAACACACTGGAGATAAGTAGTTTTAACTACAAAAGACTTCAAAATGGAGTTGGACTCCATCCTTCATATGAAACCGTGGGTTAGAAGCATAGAATAAGGAAATACATGTGCACAGCAAAAGCAGAAACACCAAGTTTAATGACTGAGTCATGTGAAAACCAGCCCTTACTTAGGCAAATTGCATCCTCTGCATCACCTCATCAGACTCAAGAGATGCAATGGTTTTTATACTCCAGAAAACATCAGCACACATGACAAGGAGGGTACACGTGTGCAGCACATTCTGTTCCTTATTCTAAGCTGTACTGCTTGTCTAATTTACCATTTCAAATATGTGTCAATTTTTCCAGGACACTGGAAACAAAAATAGTAGAGTAACATTCCCTTCAGGTCATATTAAATAAAACGATCTTTAGATGCTCAGTTGAGTTTGAGACCTGACAGAGACAAGGATTAAAAAACAACCCCCTAACAACTCCTTACAAACATGAAAACCTGAGGCTCTCACTCTTGCCAACTGTGGCAAAAGGCTGACAGAGACCTCAGCATTTGTGCAAGACTCCCATCAACTTTCATATAAACCCAGGCAGGCAAGGAAAGCCTGAGAATATTGCTGAAAAAGACCCAGATCGGTGAGGATGAAACACAATGACAGCAGGAATCATAGTGACACGCTCAGCACATCACAGACAAGCTGAATTACGTGCTCATAATTAAACACCAAAATGCCTAGAAAGAATGCTACTGCTTAACGTGAGCACTGCTCAGCTTCATACAAGTATTTTTAAAGGAAGAAAATCTACTTTTAAGCATTAGCTTTTTAGAATAGCCTATGTAAAACAAAATAACTAAAATACCAGTTTTAAATTCAGCCATGCAAATTGCATGACAGGAAAAAACGCTGCTTTGAAAAATACATCAGAAAGTTTTAAAATCGTAAAACTACAGAAACTGACATTTCTTTCCTTACTGTTGCCATACAACAACAACAAAAAACCCCCAAACAAATAAAGAGAAGAAGCTGACTAAGGCTGTAGAAACGCTAGCTCAGGAATCCTTCCAAAACAGGAAGAAATCAAAGCTATTTTTATTCCTTTAAAACTTTTTTGCTTCTCATTATCTACAAGATTGCTAACAAGAATATTAGACAAACCATTTAAGTTGACTTTTCAATGAACATCTAAGGAAAGTGGACTACACACTGCCAGAAAGCTCAGCACAGAAATGGGGTGAGCTCTATCCCATGGGTCCTTCCTTCCGTGAGGCCTGGAGTATGAGCCACTCATCTGGGAAGGGCTGCAGACCCATAATCTCATCATCCCCCAATCACTGCGGGGCAGTGAACTCTGCATATTCTGCTTACTCTGTTGATATTTGCTATGTTCTTCTCCAACCAAAGCAAAACAAAAGCACATCAATCTCCCTTCCTCCAGGAAGGGTCAGCCTGTTAGGAAAGCACAAGTACAGTACAAAAACATATGGATATTTCTGACAGCTAAATTGGAAGCTGGCATGCAGCAGCAACATATGCTCAAAACATACACAATGCCGAAAAAAGAAGTTTCGCTTTCTCAGTTTCACAGACAAAAGGAGGCATAGACCAACGCTGGCTTCCACCTGTAAACATCATCAGCAACTTATACACCTTCCAGTTACAGAAAGATTCAGGCCTATTTCGCAGAAAGAAGGGCCAGCCTAACCGAGGACTTCATTTATACCCAGAAAAATTACTGTAATATAAAAGAAATGCATTGGTTCAAACAACGCAGTTGACGTCCTAGTTTCAAAATCCAAATGTGTTGTACAGCAGAAATTTACTCCCCTTCATGGTACTTGTGCCACAGCACAGACAAATAGAGCATTTTCTAAGTATCTACAAGCAACGAGGTCTTTTAATTTGCATAGTTAACCAGGAACTCTTACTACACCTACCTTTGCACAGTCAGAACTGCCAGTACTCTCGTGCTCATGATCTACTGCAGAAAGGCTCAAAGAGAAGCAGGAACCATTTCCAGCTATTAAACTACTACTTAATGTTCATGAAGAAAACAACCAAATATAATCTGGTACCACTCCTCCCTCTCCCTGCTACTCTTCCCAAATGTGATTCCACAATACTCTCTGGATAGCAGGTCTGCCAGGGATCTCTTCTCTCTCACGGGACCTCCCAAACACCACCTTGCAATGCATTCCCCTTTACACCATTGTGGAGGTCCCCCCCGGGGGGATTGGCCTTGGGAGTGGGAGCATGGGTCGGGTTACATGGGGCTTCCAGGCTCCCTGATGCTATTGTGCCTGAATCCTGTTTCTCATTGGTCATTCCAAATGTAACCCTGCCCTGGTAATGCTGTACTTAGGTGGGTGTTCACATGATTCTGGAGAGCTCTCTGAACAGTCTGTGCTAGGCCCAGCCACGAGGCTGTGAGAAAATAAAGAACATCTATGAACATCTATCAAGATTATTGTTCCTGATTCTTTCTACAGGCAAAGGTGTCTGCCAGGGAAGGTTGCAGGTCAACCCCACTGCAACACACCATCAGTTCTAAGATTCCATCAGAACTATACTGAAACTCTTGTTCACAAAGGCTTTCAGGAGGAGTCTGGCTTGGCAAATACTTAATTATTTATGTCAATTGAACCAATTTTTGTCTAGCTTTAATGAACTGGCCAGTACAAAAGGAAATCAGTTTTGAAGCTACCTTGTACCAACAATCCCCTTTTTTCAGAGAAATGATCCATTATCGGATCTCCTTTTCTCACTTAGCTTTTCCCCTTATCTGAAAATCCTTTTAGTCTCTTAACTTTTTCACATATCTGTTAGGCAGAGGGGTAGACTTCTTTTGTAGGAGGTATCTATCAATTCAACACAAACAACAGAATAACACAAGTAAGCATCCCTGTTAAAACAAGTAAAAACTGACATTATTTTCTCTCAATGGATAAAGCCACTATTACATTATGCTCTATCATCCTTCTCTGATAAAAGACATCAGATACAAAGAACCAGAGGTAAACGGAATCTTTTAGTCTGTCCCACTCACTTCCTGAAATCCAGCCACTAAAAGCACCAGGCCCTCCTACTGAAACAAGTACCAGGTTCAGATTCTAAACGGCCAAAGGGAAGGAGCCAGCCACAGAAAATCAGTTTTCAGAGCAGTTTCACATTGACCAATATAAGCTGGCACAGAGACGAGCCATCTCTTATCAGCTCCAGGCAGGGTTCACACCAGGTGCATACAATTTAATGGATAACATACCTGTTTCTAATCGTGATGAATATTGATACAAGAAATACAAATTCACCAAGTAGAGAAATCCTGTTCCAGGTCCCACCGGGAAGAAGAAAGTTGCTGTTATTGGCCGCCAGATCTGTCCAAATCAAAAGAGAAAGATATATTCACAAACTCCAGAATGAACTCACATGCACAGGCTTTTTGTCTACATTCATTACTTGATAATGAATGAAAACTTGGAACATCAAGAAGAAGATCAGAAATAGCCCAAGTATTGATTGCTGCTACTTCAGCAGCTTTTATAGTTGTGGCGGTTTTCAATCTGATAAGCAAACCTATTAACTCTACACCAGAAATAACACACAACTTTCCAAACTGCTTTCCATCATATCTTTGCAGTAGTGAGTCTTTACTGCAGTGCAAAAGAGACTCACTGGCAAGGATGCTACCCTGTTTTAAAAACAGCCACACAAAACCCATTCTTCCGTGTTGAACGGAGGCCAAGGAATTCACAGCCTTTAGTGTACCATTCCAGACAGCATGTGCTACTCTGAACATTTGGGATCTGCTTTGGGACAGTCTCCCAGCTATGAATATTGGGCATAGCCAACTGCATGGTAGCACGTAGTAAGGGCAGAAAATGTCTGGTCATTCATGAACATGCTCTTTAAGCAGCAACATTTCCAAACTAAGTATTAGGAACCTGAATATCACAATTCAAGAAGGAATAACAGAAATAGAGGAAAAACCAGTCATTTATGCCACTGTAATTTGGAGACAATACATGAATCAAGGTACAGATAAAGCCATGGCTTGCTTTTTTTTTTTTTTTGCAGTCGGCCTTCTTCAGTGAAGATATAATGTGACAATATGACAGAAATTTAAAGACTGAAATCTCTTCTCTTCCTCCGTTTCCAGTTCAGCCAATGAGTGCCCTCCCCCAACACTGAACCTGTAATGTCAGAGAGCAAGGAAAAACATGTCCAGTTTGTGACCACTTTCAATATTGCTAATGCACCCAGAAACACTGCATGTCTGACACCTCAAGGTGTTAGTTGTTAGTCTACATGGACCATACCTAACCACAGAAGTTGACAGTCCCAAACAGAAGCTTTTTCAAATTCCAAACCAGAAGATGCAGAAGATGCTCTTCTATACAGAATCACAGAACAGGTCATGTTAGAAGGGACCACAGTGTGTCATCTGGGCCAACCTCCCTGCTCAAGCACAGTCATCCTAGAGCACATGACACAGGATCGAACTCAGTTCTTGAATATCTCCAGTGAGGGAGATTCCACAGCCTCCCCAGCCAATCTGCTCCAGTGCATGGTCACCCAGCTCAGGTGGAACTTCCCATGCATCAGTTTCTGCCCACTGCCACTTGTCCATCTTCTGACACTTAAGAGAAACTGAAGTCCCCTCTCAGTCCTCTCTTCTCGAGGCTGAACAGGCCCAGCTCCCTCAGCCATTCCTCATTAGAGAGATGCTCCAGTTCCTTGATCATCTTTGTTGACCTCCGCTGGACCCAGCCCAGGAGCTCCATGTCTCTCTTGTAGCTCTGCCTCAAAACCTCCTGGGCCAGCTGCAGTTTGGGATATTTGCACACCCTGTAAGCCCAAAGTTACAGCTCCCAAAGTCACGGCCACACGGTGACACGGAGCTGGGCAAGTGCCACAGCCACAGAGCTCCTTGGTGCAACAACCAGCGCCTGCCAGAACAATTCCCACATAAAAGTGAGAAAAAAACACACCAGAATGAGGCACAAGACGAACTACAGGGCTGCCGGGGGCAACAGCCCTCCTTCTGTCACCCTGGCAGGGACGTGCAGCCCATCACCACGGTGGGGGCCCGGGGCCTCCGGGCAGAGCACTGGCTAAAGCCGGGCCCAGCCTGCAGGCCCAGCACATGTTGAGCGGGAAGGCGGCTCCCGCCGGAGGGGCTCTGGTCACCCCGGTCACCCCTGGGCACTGTCTCGGTGCGCGGCTCCTCCAGCGCGGCCGCGGAACCGGGGGAGCGGCCGGTCCCGCGCGCAGCCCCGGCGAGGCCCCGCAGCGCGGCCGTGCACTACAACTCCCAGAAGGCCGCGCGCGCATCGAGCCACGCTGAGCTAGGGCGCGGGCGCCGCGGGGCACGCCGGGAGCGGTAGTGTGGCCCGTACCTGGAATCGGTGGATGAACGCGTCAGGCCAGAGGAAGAGGTTGACGGGGCTGACAAGGCCCAGCTTGCCCACGAGCGGCACCGCGATGGAGCCGGCGAACCAGTAGCGGGTGATCAGAGGGATACTTCGGAACCAGTCCCCCAGGTCCGACATGTTGCAGCCACGCCTGGCCGCCGCCGAGGCTTCGCCACGAACCGGCTGCAGAGGAGAGGAGACGAGACGAGAGTTCAGCCGCTCCCGCCGCCTCCGCCCGCTCACGGAGGGAGCCCCGAGCCAGACGTGGCGCCACCGAATTCGGCCGAGCCGCCGCCGCTACTTCCGGCCCCGCCCCGGCCGCCAGCAGTCCCGCCCCGGGGGTGGAGCGGGGAGAGAGGAGCGAGCCGCCGCTGCCGGGCGACGGGGTCGTCGGGCCAGCCAGCGGCCCCTTCCCCGAGAGGCGCTTGTAATGCGGGGGCGCGGGAAGCGGGAGGGAATCGGCAGCAAGTTCTGCGCCAGCCTGCAAAAGCCGTGTTCTGAGTGACCTATTGCACTGCGTTATAAGCACATTTACCTGCGAGGACGCGACGTTTTTACTTGTTTTTACTTCGTTGCCCGGCGCTGGCCGCGCTCCGCTTTTCCGTTCCCAGTCAGGCCCCAGCTCGACGGCCGCGAGGAAAACTACAACTCCCAGCAGCCCGTGAGGCCGGACTTGGAGCGGTTCCATTCCCCGATATTGGGGGGGACGCTCGTACCCATTCCGGCTCCGCTCCATTGGTGAAGTGGGAGCGGGCTGTACCACGTGTGCGGCGCCCCCGGCGCGGAGCGTAGGCGGAGCCCGGAGGGCAGCGCGGGAGCGACGGCGCCGGGCGGGGATGGAGCGCTGCGACCTGGGCGAGCGGCGGCGGGGGCTCGTCTGGACCCGCAGGGCCGGGGCGGCCGCACCGCGGGGGTAACGGGGTCGGGCCGGGGGGAGCGGCTCTCCGAGAGGAGCGGGCGGACGGGGCAGGGCTGGCCCGGGCCCACGTGAGCCTCTCCACGGTGGTTGAAGCGGCAGCCCGGGGATACCCGGTTAGATAACGAAGGAGCACGTTCCCCTTGAATTACAGAATCGTTAGGGTTGGAAGGGACCTCTGGAGATCATCCAGTCCAACCCTACTGCCGAGGCACTGTCACTTAGACCAGGTTAGGTGGAAGGGCGTCCAGGTGCGTTTAGAATGTCTCCAGAGAGGGAGGCTCCACGACCTCCCTGGGCAGCCTGTTCAGTGCTCTGCCATCCTCACCGTAAAGAAGTTCCTCCTGTTGAGGTGAAACTTCTTGTGTTTTAGTTTAAGGCCATTGCTCCTCGTCCTGTCGCTGGCACCACCGAAAACAGTCTGGCACCATCCTCTTGGCACCCGCCTTTGAGATACTTATATATATTAATGAGATGCTCTCTTGAAAGCGGAGCAGGTCCCCAAGGAGGCTGTGAAACCTCCGTGCTCAGGCTGCTCACAGCTTGGCTGGGCACTTACCCCGGTTTAGTGCTTCGTTTTTTGTCGTATTGAATAAAATGCCATGGGGGAATTCCCAGAGTTTAATCGCAGTGTGGTATGCTGTGTAAATACTGCCTGGTCCAAGCTGAAGAGCAGCAGCACAAATGCTGCTTTGGGTGCCTCTGCCCTGGGGGACCCTGGATGCAGCCCCATGAACTCCTAACTGTTCTCCTGGGTTGGTTTAGTGCTAGGAAAACTTCTGAAAGGCAGAGAGCGACGTTGAGAAGGTCTTGGGAGATGCTGTAGCTGCAGTGATGACAGCACCATGGCTGTACGACCCTTCTTCTGGTGTTCACTCAGACTTTGTAACATACCCCCAGAGGCCAATGCAAGTGCTGAGTAGCACATTCTGTGTCTCAGAGAGATAGCAGCATTTTATATAACCATGGTCAGAGCATTCTGCTAGTGCTCTTCAGTCTTTAATCAGCCTGCCAATACCTTGCACAGTTTTAGGTGCTTAGTTTAACTGTGAATTTACATCCAAGTGATAATACAAAATGATTGGTTTGCTTAGTGTTGGGCAGTAAATCCAGGAGTAGCAGATCTTCCAAATCTTGATGTCCTGCTTCCTGGAAAAACCTTCCTCTTGCAGCTTATTCTGCACATTTCTGCATCTGGCTCCATTTTATGTGGACAGCACCCTACAAGAATAGAAATTGACAACTGGAAACTTCTGTTCTATAATATCTCAGATGAATAGTAATAAACAAGGCTTTCTTCACAGAATCACAGAGTGGTTTGGAATGGGAGGGGCCTTAAAGATCATCTAGTTCCAACCCCCCTGCCGTGGGCCTGGACGCCTTCCACTAGACCAGGTTGCTCAGAGCATCATGCAGCCTGGCCTTGAACACTTCCACAGATGGAGCATCCAGAATTTCTTTGGGGAGCCTGATTCAGTATCTTACCACCCTCACAATAAATATTTTTTTCCTAATGTCTAAACCTAATCTAAACCTACTCTCTTTCAGTTTGAAGCCATTCATCCTTGTCCTGTCATTCCAGGTCCTTGTAAAAAGTCTCTCTCCACCTTTCTTGTAGGCTCCTTTCAGGTACTGGGAGACCATAATTAGATTATCCCAGAGCCTTTTCCAGGCTTAACAACTCCAGTGCTTTTGAAGACTGTGAAAAGAAGTGATATTAAAACTGATATTTCCCCACACCTAATCAGAGTGGTTTCTTACAGTAATTCACAGCTTCTCAGTTTCCTAGAACGTTTCTTTGCGTGGCATTGATGAGCCAGGTTCCTTGCTGAGTGTTGAATTGGGCTTTCAGATTCATTGGTAGATGATACATCAGCATATATTAGCGTTATTCATTGATAGTGGACATCAGGTAACCAGGAACTACACCAAAGGATTGTAAATGGTGAATTTCCCCCTACCTACCTTCCAACCCAGTGAATTACTTCCTTTGTAGTACACTTTTTATATTAGAAATACATGAGTTTCACGGAAGATTTTTCACAGAACACGGAATATCAGAATTGTAAAATCGTAAGACAGAAACATTTTAGTCCTATGTCTTGCAGATATACGTGGTAATAAAATTATTCTAAGTGTGGTTGTTTTGCTGGCTTTCTTCACAGAGTTATAGTAAACATCATTCACAGTGTCCAAGGGTACCATTCAAAGACAATACATTTTCTGAATGTGGCTTTTGACAGTTCTGGGGATTCTCTCCTTGCTGGAGACCGCCAAGGGAATATATATGTTTTTGACTTGAATGGGAACAGGTAAGAATATTTCTGTTAAAACTTTTTAATTGTCAGAGACATCTGTAGCATTCAGGGGTGTGGAATTTGCCTGGACAGGATCCCACAGGTTGGGTTTTAACTAGATAGTTCTAAATAGATAATAGTTTGCTCAGGGCTGAAACTACAACACAGTGTCTTGTGTAGGCTCCCTAAATGTTATTTCATTAGTTTAGCTGCTGAAAAAGATCAGAGGCTTGTAACTAAACGGAACAGCAATGCCACAGAACTTAAGTGCTACCACAAGAAGTTATTCTTTGGCCAATATGGATCAATGAATGAGCCATGAATTACAGTAGACTAGACCTGGTGTTTTCATTTGCAGAAATACATCAACCAGTATTTTAGCTTTTTATTACTGAGTTTTTATATATTAGCACTGATTTTTAGATCTATTATAATTGGATGTGATTTACTTAACCCCCTTCTTTTGAGTTGATTTATTTTTTTCTCTCTGTGAAATACCTTGGAACTGATTAGGTTATTTTACATCACTTGACATTAAATGAACCAAAGTTTCCTAACACAATGAGAATGTGTATTTTTAAATAGGTTCAACCTTGTTCAGAGAACAATGCAAGCTTGCACTGCTTTGGCATTTAATCTTCGCAGAAAGACAGAGTTCCTTGTGGCTTTGGCAGATTATTCTGTTAAGTGCTTTGATACAGGTAAGGAGTAATTTCAAATTACTTAATGCTATCTGTATTGGCATGAAAACTTACATAATTTTAGTTTTGATCTTAAATTTTTGGATAGTTTGTTTTATGGAAATCATACTGTGTATTTCATGCCATCTGTCAGACAAAGAGAAGTTGGGGCTCATGTTGGTTATAGTCCTGTGGGTAAATGAACCCTTTGCTTTGCCAAAGTTCTTTATTCCCACTGAGTCACATGGGCATCTGTTTAACTGAAGTCCACCACAGAATTGTAGTTATGTGTGTTACCTTTTTTTTTAAAGCAATTTTTTATATGTTTGCTTAGAATGAGGTACTCAATAAACCAAAACCAGTTGACAGTATGTTAGTTTGCAACTGAACAAGTTCTTAACTATATTTACAGTAAAATATTTGAACAAAGTGACAGTGTACACTAAAAGAAGTGTCAATACTTTTGAGTATCCAAGTAGTTCTATATCCTTACTCAAAAGCAATATGAAAAATTAACTTCACAGCTGTGTCTGTCGTGATGAGAAGTTAAGTGGTAAAGGGCAGCAACAATTCATTCTTCATAAATTATTCTTTACCTATCAGAAAATGCAGTTGTAATGTCTCCATTATATCCAAATATAATCTGGATTTCAGTCTTTTTCAAAAGTAGGAATCACTCATCTACAGTTTTAGAGTTTGAGTTTATCTGTGAAGATTTTAATGTAACACAATGTTCCTCAAAATAGAGGAAGAGTCAAAGTCTGAAATCCTCTGCACTTTTTCCTCTTCTTTTCAACAACAGGAAGACCAAACTTAAGACGTTTGGATGCACTATCAAGTCATACTGAAAAATGTTCTAAAATATAAATGGTACTCACCTAAGTCGGTACTGGGTGAACTATCCTTGGGGGTATTAGACAGTACTTACTTGATGGGCTCCATCCCCTTCTTCAGAAGACTCTCTAATTCCATGTCACCTCTCGGGTGATGATAGCTTCAAGCACTCCCTTGTCTGTAAGCACAGCAGAAAGTTTGACTGTGAGTGTTTATGAGCTGCTTTATAACCATTTCCTATCTTTGATGCCACAGCAGCAGCTGGAACCACCCCATGGGCTGCCAGGCAAAACCACCCAATGTAAACAGTGTAATTGCCACAAGTGCAGTTTGGTTGCTGAGGGAAGATTAGTGGTCATGCAATCACAAGTGGGAGACAATGTAGTCAGAGGAACCATTTCCTTAGAATGCAGTGCACAGCATAAAAATGTTTTGGATTCTAAAAGAATTAATGAGCTTTCTGACTCTGCCTTTCTATAGTCATAGCCCGTTGTCATTAAACCTTTCTTCTTTGCACCTGTAAATAGTTGTGTAATCATTCACGCATTCTGTCCACAAGTGAAAACAAGTGCAGAATTCTAACTAGAACATTCAGTCTCAGCTTCTGTGGGTGTTCACATCAGATATTCTATGAGGCATGCTGAACTTCACTGATCACGTTGTTCATGGATTTTTAAGATTGATTTTTAGGCTAAATTAAACAAGTCTGTGCAAGTTGGCTTTCTGTGCAGAACTGAGCATAACTTATAAAATTGGTTATTCGGAGATGAGGAGAAGGTTGTGCCTCTCTAAGGTTTAATAGCTGTGTGAAGACTGAGACCTTTCTTTCTTGTTTGTTGGGCTGTGATGGCAAATGGTTATATACTAGTTATGCTTAAAAGTCTCTTTCACAGCATAGTGTTGACAATAAAGACTAAAGTGGTAGTTGTTCCACTTTGACTTTCATATCTTTTTCATCAACTTCTGCAGAAACCCAGGAGCTAGTTAGTTGGATGAGAGGCCATGATTCTTCAGTGTCTTCCATCTCTGTCCATGGCTCTGGCAAGTATGCCATCACTACTTCCACTGATACAGCTCAACTGTGGGACTTGGACACCTTTCAAAGAATCAGAAAGCTGAATGTTCGTCAGTCTGTGGGTATACAAAAGGTGAGTAAAGAGCTACTGCTAAAGGGTGAACAAGCACACCACAGAAGGTATAACATCACATATTAAAATCACATTACTTGCAAATAGGCTTTAAAATACAGCTGAATCTTTTTTGTCTTCTTTGGGCATATCATCTTAACTCTTATCCTATCACATCACCCAGACCACTGAAATCATGACTCAATAGTTGCAGAGATCTGCTGGGAACTTTTAAGGAACCTCCACCTTTAGAGATACTCAAAACTTGCTCGGATATGACCTTGACTCACCCAATTTAACTTGGAAGTTGGAACCATCTTCTAGGTTGACCTTGCTTTAGCCTAGGGTGGGCTTGGAGGACCTGTGTAGATTGATTCCAACCTGAATGATAGTGGGATTTAAGGGTGTTTTTAAAAAAACAGTTGGTGTCATAATGGTAACTTCAAACAGTCACCACCACCTACCCCATTCAGCTCCTTATTCCAAAGCTCTTCTGTGTGTGCATGCAAAGCAGTGAATGTGGGAACAAACGAGGCTGAAAAGGAACTCAGCAAAAAGAAATTGCTGCTTTTCAGCCTAGTGGTTTCTTTGCTTCTGTTTGCTGCACGGACACGCTGGAACAGCATGGAATAAGGATGACATGTTTGTGTCACAAAGTGGTTTAACTGGGGTCCCTTGGCATTACACTGTTTTAAACAGGTCTGCCTGCGCCACCAAATGTCACGCTTTGGTCTAAGTACTGCAGAAAGTCCTGACACAGTGCTTGAGCATGGCTTGCACGTGTGCTGCCCTGCAGTGAATAGTCTGACAAACACCACTTCAAAACAAGGTTCTCGTCAGGCTGGCCACTAAAAAGCCATGCTGCTTTTGCAGAGAGCAAGGCTATTCATTTGAGTGTCCTCACCCAGTTCTGGGTCAGGCAGAAATTCTGTCAGCTTAAAATAGTCACCTAGCAATTACTGTGAAAGATCATCCATAAATTTTTGTTTGTTTGTTTTATTAAAACTGTTGTGTAGTGCATGTTGCTAAAATAATTATAACATCTTCCCTCCAAAGAGGCATGCATTTCTTTAGTGGACACAAGATTTTTCTACTGCTCAGTACCTTTCTTTGTGTAGGCTATGCATAGGGACTTCTTACTGGTAAATGGCTCTTGGTAGGATCAGGATGTTGCAGTAAGGGAACAACCTTTAAAGCCAAACAGTAGTGATTGTGATTGAATTAATAGATCACATTTGGGAATCAAGTGCCTGCTCTCTTGGTTTGGTGCTACCATTTCTCATAGGACATTATGCAAATGATCTAGATTCCATTTTACTCTCTTTAGAATAATGGTACTTACTCTCATGCCACGATCTAAGACATACAGATAAATAAGTGCTTTACTGAAGGTCAGATTTATTATTAGACTGCAGGCCTGACACTCAGTGTGCAAAGCTGGATTCTTGCTTGCTCTGTGAGCCAGTGTAGCACTGTCACACCAATCTTGTGTGCTTTTTGATGTCTCTTAAGCCCAGTTGCACTCCAGCATACACCTTCTGTTAGGTTGGTATGGGGCAAAGCTAATTAAAAAGATAGAGACTGAGGTGCAGAGTGAACAGACAGCAGGTGAGACAAATGAGAAGAATGAAATGACCACTTCCAAAGCATCATTGTTTATTCAATGGCTGCTTGTGACCATCCCGTGGTATTTTTATGTGGCAAAGCAGAAAATTAGCAACTATTCAGTACTCCAGTTTACCAAAATTTAAACTTCATTCATCTGCTCTCAATTCATTATCTAGTCTTCCTCAGGGTCCCTGAAGGAGAACAGACAGCTCAGTCTGTCTGAAGATAAGTGACTCTGGTAGCTGACATGACTCTTCACCACAGGTTACTTTTGCTCACTGTCCAGTGACTCATTTGGCCTGAATGTCCAATTTTCAGTCACTAAGATGAAACCCATCCCACATATCCATATTCTGAGATTTTCAAGACCCCAAAAGATTATTCAGACCAAAACTACGAACTTTTTAGCACTGACAGTCTCAGCCAGTGATGTCCCCAGCGTTTATATTGCATCATCTCTGGCACTCATCAGAAACAATAAAGTTTAACAGTCATAAAAATAAGACAGATAAAATTTAACAGTTATTTCAGTGAGTTAAACTGGCTTAGTAAAGGGTACAACAAGTTTTAACCAGTGCAAGGAAAGCAAGCCTACTCCTCTCTAGGCTGTCACAGGGGACGGGGACCGGCTCTCTGTGGGATCCAAGCCTTGCACAGGTACAGTGAGAGCCACACCTACTGTGC
>VYZQ01048051.1:85851-116089 GCA_013400655.1 Mystacornis crossleyi | reverse complement strand
AGCATTCCATTTGAAATGGGATTCAGGAGTTGGATTTTACTCCAACTATGTTAAGTTTAAACTTTATATGCTATTAGGCAAAAACTACAATGTCCATATTTTCCAGCTTCCCATTCCTTTTAAGGTACAAGTTGTTGGTTTTATTGTTTGTTTTTTTTCCTCTGCAGTTGGTTCTCTGGCAGAGTGGGAGCTTGAAAGGATACACTGATCCTGTTCCTAAATATCGATTTCACAGCTCAGCATTTCATATAATGATTAATAGTAGGAAGCTATGCAGCAATACAGGGTTCATGTTAGACAGAGTAGACTTGTGTCAGTAATGAGCAATGAATGCAAGACTTTACAAGCATGCATAGTTTTTATATGTGCCCTTTTAAAAATACTGGGCAGAATAGCCAACAACAGTGCTGCCTGATGCTATTAGTAACAGTTTGTGTGCGTTCAGTAAACAGGAACTGTTTAAAGTCCACTATGGTGGAGGAAACCCAGAAGAAGGAATAAAACCTGCAACTTTATGAACTGGTTTCTTAATTGAAAGAAAGTGAAATACTAGACTTTTTGTCCCACTGAAGTTTGCAAAGACCTTACAGAGGTGTAGAAAGTTAATGGATTTATTACTTGCTACTTACATTTTTATGCCTGCAGTAAACATAGACAGAAAATATTAACAGTAAGGTTAGCTGTGAAGAGGACAGTGCACAGAGGGCTTCTTATTTCTGTGATACTGTATGTACCATCTGTGCCAGGTTTTAGAAGAGACTGTTCATTACCGAATGCAATCACACAACCAATAGACAATATGCTGGCAGCCTGTTTCTCTGTAGCAATCTTACTCTGTAATTACCAATATAATTTTTAAAGGTTGCAGTCTGGCATCTTCCATGCTGTTTTCCCAAGATCCCTAAATTGGTTTCCTCATGTTTGTCCAGGGTGCTATTGACTTCACCTGGACTCCAGAACACCGCAGAAATCTTTGCAAAGTGCTCTTGGCAGATGGTATAAAGATAGTTTAGGCAGGGTTTCCTTATTGCTTCAACCTGTAAGATGAGTTTCCAGAGACCATGATGTAGCTCTCTCATAAAATCAACTTGAGGAAAAAAAAGTATCTGTGTTCATTATTAGCAGAAGCAGATTTATTCCTTTACATGAGGGGTGAGGAAAGATTCTAATGGAGATGTTCCTTTTGAAAATGGGGAGCATGCCAGAGCACAGGGAGTTTGGTGTCTCTGACTTTTAGAGTCTGTGGCAAGAATGCATAAACTAGTGAGCTCCCATCCTTGTCCAGGCTAGCAGTGTTTTGTCAGCAGTACTTTACAGTGCAGTATATTGTCATGCCTGCTTTGCCAGCATTGTTGCTGACTCGTGGAAAAGCAGGCAATGCCCACATCCTCCACAGCTCCAGCCATGCCAGCAGGTTAACAGGGTCTGTCAGCAGCCACAGAAGTGTTATGTTGCAGCAGGTTGTTGTTTCTCTGTAAATCTGACAGTTTATGAAACCATTCATGGGCAACCTTCCTGAGAGCTCAGTTTTTCTGTCTGCAGTTGTAGTGTGTCCGTGGAAAAGGCATGGAGTCTCTCAGGCTGGGAGCTGAGTTGGATCTGCAGCACGTGAAAAAGATCTGCTGTGTCTGTGCTTCTGAGAGGCCGAGAGAGCAGATGGCTATTAGATGGTACCAAAGTACCTGAGGGGACCCTGCTGTGGAAGTGCCAGCACCAGCTGCAGCCACTACATTTCCCTGTCAGTGCTGGGAAGGTAGTCCATGACAGAGTCCCGTACAAGGTCTTTTGTAGTGTGGGGTAGCTTTCCTTTGCACAGAGCGTTTGATTGGTGCAGTGTGTGTGTATGGGCAGCCATGAATAGTTGTCATTTGGTTTACGCAGTCAGGTTCTTCCTCATTTCTCTCTCTTCTTGTATTTTCTGTTCTTTTCTGGTTATTTTGTTTGTGATACCACCTCATCCAATCCTGTTCGCAGCAGCAGTGCCAGTTACAGATAGCTCTTTCTTATATCCTGTCTGTGAAGAGCTGAGAGCTTCAGGAGGGTTGTGCGTATCAAACTGTCATGGGTTGACACAAACTTAAGGTATTGTTAAGGGCTTTATTTAAATTAGTATGTAAAATAAAAGCGGAATGTTAAAAAATGTGTGAAACATGACTGTGGACCAAACAAGGCAAAAAAAGGTGGATGAATGTCTCTATTTTAGAGTGCATCCCAACCTGCAGAGTTCCTAGATACCTGTAGTCCAGCTTTTCTCAAAGGTTTCCTCTCCATAGCGGTGTGCTCCTTTGTCAGGGATGCTTCCTTTTCTTTTGTGGAGAAGGAATGGCTCCAAATACACCTGAAGGCTGTGCTGCCATTCAGTGGAATCTTGATTGGCTGGAAAGTTGGACAGAAAGAAACTAACGAAATTCAGCAAGGGCAAGTGTAGGGTTCTGCACCTGAGGATGAATAACCCCAGGACAGGCTGGGACTGACCTACTGGAGAGCAGCTCTGCAGAGAACTGGAAGTCTTAGTGGATGACAAGCTGACCATGAGCCAGCAGTCCCCTTGCGGCCAGGAGGGCAAATAATATCCTGAGGTTCACTGGGACAAGTGTGGCTAGCAGGTCAACTGAGGTGATCTTCCCCCTCTGCTGGGCCCTAGTGAGGCCACACCTGGAGTATTGTGTTCAGTTCTGGTATGCAAAGTCCAAGAAAGACAAGGAGCTACTGGAGAGGGTACAGAGGAGGAGAGACTTCAGGAGCTTAGTCTAGAGAGGAGAAGACTGAGAAGGGATCTCATTAATGTATATAAATATCCCAGAGGTGGGTGGCAAGAGGATGGTGCTAGATTCTTTTCAGTGGTGCCCAGTGACAGGAAGAGGAGCAATGGGCATAAATTAAAACACACAAAGTTGCATCTCGACATGAGGAAGAACTTTTTTACATTGAGAGTGGCAGAGCAGTGAAATAGGTTGCCCACGGAGATTGTGGAGCCACCCCCCACCTCTGGAGACATTCACTCACCTGGACTCATGCCGGTGTCACCTGCTCTAGGTGACTCGGCAGAAGGTGGTGGACTAGATGTTCTCCAGAGGTCCTTTCCAACCTCTATACATGTGTGTGATCCTGTAAAATATAAATATAGGAAGGGGCTGTAATCTGCGTGTGGGATTCCATGTGGGAATCACATCTGTATTCCTCACTAGGACAGGATCCAGGTCCTGGAGCTTGCAGCAGGTCACATTGCCAGAACTAAAGCTGTCGTGGACATACATGGTCCCCTGGTATGAGCTGTGCAAAGCCTGTCTCCTGCATTGCTCCAGGTCAGCTCAGTGTGGATACCAAGATGTTCTGCCAGCAGCGAGGCAGAAAAGCTCCTCACTGTCTGATTGCCAGGAGAGATTGCTTTGCCCTCCTGCCTACTCGCTCTCACGAGTTTCTCAGTGCACTAAGCTGTTTCCAGGGAATGCTGCTTACAGCAAGTCTGGCTCTGTGCCAGGCTTGGTTTTGGCTTTGTGGCCATGCCAAGATTGTAGAATGCAATACCCGTGATTCAGGAGAAAGCCTAAGGGAAAATGGAAGAGCCTGATCCAAGAAAGGGCATCCAAGGTGAAAGCAGATGTGAAGTATGATGAAGTCAGAGAGCTGACTATGGTGAGACTGGAAAGAAGGGGCAGAGTCCAAGCCTGCATTTGCAGAAGACGAGCTGCAGCCACGTGCTGTGAGCTCAGGAGTCAAGGAGCGGGAGGGGACCTGAAAGGACCTGTGGGGTGGTTTGGGGAGTTCTGATACAGGCACCTTCTGCTTGATCTGATAGAAAAGTGGTTAGCCAGAATATTTGGAACAAATTTTAATGGACACAGGGTTTATAGATCAGATTGGCGCTTCGCTAACTGCAGAATTTTTAGTGCTCTCCTTCAAGACCTTAGGCCATCTTATGCGTACAGTCAAACCTGGTTTAGGATAATGGGAAAGAGTGGAATTTAGCTCTTTTTATGAGTCATAGACTTGTTAGTGGGCTAGTTAGGTGCAAAGCTTGACAGCTATTCTGAAAAAAAAATTATTTCTCCAAGTCTTTAAGAAGTGAAGTGTAGAAATACCTTCTGAATAAGTAAGAAATTAAGAAGTTTAGAAGGGAAAAGGCTGAATTTGTATGGAACCCTTAGAGGATTACAAGAGCGGGCTTATCGGTAAAAGCTTATGTGATACATAAAAAGAGACTCTGTAGATACAAGCTAAGCAGAAGACTGCAACCAAAGGAAATATGAGGAGGGAGATTTTTTTATATTTGATGTTTGTGCAAAAAGCTTAAGTACTTGTAACTTTGTCGGTTTTGGATGCTATACAGAGAAATCCTTTTGTCTGAATTGTAAACAGCTTGGGAGTTAAATGTAATTTCACTGGTAACTGAACAGCAAGGCTCTGGAGACTCTGAACCACAATGCATTTCAGCTTAGGAAATGCCCAGCTCTTGTGAATTGCATTGAAGCTATACAGAGTAGTCTGAGAGATTGTTATAAAAATCAGGGAAAGCAGAAAAATCTGCTGGTGACAGCAAGGAAACTGTTGTGCTGACAATAAAGCAGTGAGGAAGACATCAAACTGCAGGAATATAAGGGATTTTGTGGCAGCTGTCAAGTACAGCCTACACTTAGATCAAAAAAATTACTTAGTGTGGAGTAAAGTTTAGGAGACCAAGATAAAGGGATTATAGTAAATGACCTGATAGTAATTTCAGGTCTTGTATGCAGAAGTTAAAGTATGTAAAGTAAAAATGCTATCACATTAGAACAACATTTACATCTGAGTTGTAAATATTCACTAGCATGAAATACCTGTTCCATTAATAAAGGAATTGATGACATATAAGTAAAAGGCAGTGAAAGACTGTATTTCAAAGCTTTGTTGAGAGTCTTCTTTAAAAGTCTATTATATATTGCCTGAGGGGTTTAATTGCTGATGGATTCTAACAGAGCCTTTCGGAAAGGGTTGTGATGGTAAGACCATCTCAGCTAGGCAGAAGTTCATTTTAACACCATGCTGGTTAACAGAGACACCTTCCAGCGTGGCCACAGATTTTCTGTCCACCTAAAACAAGCCAGTATATTCTCTTGTTTCCAGAATTGCAGGAAGCTGTACAGTTGGCTCTGAATGCTACCAGTTCCTCAGCGGTTGGGTGGCAGTCACAGCTGAAGGGAGTTTTTGCTCCTCTGTTGCCATCCATGACTGCTTATTTCTGGCCCCACACACCTCTTCCCCTAATTGTAGCAGGACAGCTAACCGTGGAGCTGTTCTGACCGAGCCAGTTAAAGCAGGTTTTTGTCCCTGCGTGGTGCTGCCCACCTTTAGCTCTTTAGCTTGGTACAAGCCCAAACCTGCCTGATCTCTCCGCAGCATGTCCCCAGCTGTGTTTCTACCTCCTCCATGCAGACCGGGGAGCTCATCCATCTGAAAAGTAACCCAGCAAAGCAAACAGAAAGTATTGGGCATGGCATGCAGGTTCAGTGTTAAACTGCTCTTTCCTATGGCAAATTTGATTTTTTTCCTGATTGGAGTTGCTGTGTCCTAAGGAACTGGATGTCATGTCGTGTCATGGGCTGGGAGTGAGAGTCAAGAACACTTAAAGGCTCCTAAGTGTTGTCCCTGCCCTGTGTTGTGAAACTGCCTCCTGTGCTTCCTGTTGCAGCTCCAGTATAGCTTCACAAAAGAGTGTGAATACCCACAAGAAAAGTTCTTGTGCTCTTTGAATATCTGAGGGTAATTACCTGAAAAGGAAGTAATAAAATCCATGTCTTCCCATAGACCGTGCATTTGAAGAAGGCAATCTAAAAGTCTGGGATAGTTCAGCACTCCTGGCAAAAGCTCTCAACATTTGCATTGGTGCAGTGCCACCCCACTGGGCAAGCCTTTTGCAGCACCAGTGTCCCTGGAACTGTAGGCTTTATGGTTTTCTGAACCCTAGCCATTCTTGAAACTCATGGTAATTAGTTGCTTTTGGTTCTTCCCTCTCTGCCACACCCATATCTAGGTTTTTATCTTCTCTACTCCCTTAATTAAGTTGTCGCCGGTTCATCTTGTTGTTAAGATTAATAATGCTAGTTTTTGTCTTGTACGAAATATTTACAGAATTACAGAATCATAAAATCACAGAATCCTTCAGGTTGGAAAAGACCTCTAAGATCACTGAGTCTGACCATTAACCTAGCACCGCCATGTTCGATAAACCGTTTCCCCAAGTGCCACATCCACATTTTCTTTAAAGACGTCGGGGGTGGTCATTCTGTCAGTTCCCTGGGTAGCCTGTTTCAATGCTTGACAACCTTTTGGGGAAGAACGTTTTCCTAATAACCAATCTGAACCTCCNCTCTAAGATCACTGAGTCTGACCATTAACCTAGCACCGCCATGTTCGATAAACCGTTTCCCCAAGTGCCACATCCACATTTTCTTTAAAGACGTCGGGGGTGGTCATTCTGTCAGTTCCCTGGGTAGCCTGTTTCAATGCTTGACAACCTTTTGGGGAAGAACGTTTTCCTAATAACCAATCTGAACCTCCCCTGGTGCAACTGGAGACCATTCCGTCTGATTGCTTGTTACCTGGTAGAAGAGACTGACCCTCAAGTGGCTACAACGTCCTTTCAGGTAGTTGTAGAGAGCAAGAAAGTCTCCCCTGAGCCTCCTTCTCTCCAAGCTAAACACCCCCAGTGCAGTTCTGTCAGCTGCACATCGTAGGATTTCTGCTCTGGATACTTCACCAGCTCTGTTGCCCTTCTCTAGACATATTCCAGCACCTCAATGTCCTTCTTGTAGAGAGGGCCCCAAAACCGAACACAGGATTTGAGGTGTGGCCTCACCAGTCCTGAGTACAGGAGGACGGTCACTACCCAAGTCCTGCTGGCCACACTATTTCTGATACAGGCCAGGATGCCATTGGCCCCTTTGGCCACCTGGCCACATGCTGGCGCATGTTCAGCCAGCTGTTGACCAGCACCCCCAGGTCCTTTTCTGCTGGGTTGCTTTCCAGCCACTCTACCCCAGCCTGTAGTGCTGCAAGGGGTTATTGTGACCCAGGAGCTGGAACTGGCACTCGACCTTGCTGAACTTCGTACAGTTGGTCTTGACCCATTGATCCAGCCTCTTCAGATTCCTCTGCAGAGCCTCCCTGCCCTCCAGCAGATCAACACTCCCACCCAGTTTGGTGTCATCTGCAAACTGACTGAGAGTGCCCTTGATCTCCTCATCCAAGTCATCGATAAAGGTATTAAACAGGACTGGTCCCTGTACTGAGCCCTGGGGAACACCAGTAGTGACCAGCCATCAGCTGGATTTAACTCCATTCACCACCACTCTCTGGGCCTGGCCATCCAGACAGTTTCTTGTCCAGTGACCTGTGTACCCATCCAAGCCATGAGCAGCCATTTTCTCCAGGGGAATGCTGTGGGGAGACAGTGCCAAAGGCTCAAGGAAGTCCAGGTAGACATCATCCATAGCTTTTCCCTATTCCACTAAGCAGTTCTCCTTGTCATAGAAGACCAGGTTGGTCAAGCAGGACCTGCCTTTCGCAAACCCACGGTGGCTGGGCCTGATCCCCTGGTTGTCCTGCATGTGCTGCATGGTGGCCCTTAAGATGGTCTGCTCTGTGACCTTCCCTGGCACCCAGCTCAGGCTGACAGGCCTGTAGTTTCCTGGATACTCCTCCTGCACTTCTTGTAGATGGGTGTCATATTTGCTAACCTCCAGTCTCGTGGGACATCCCCCATTAGCTAGGACTGCTGAAAAATTATTGAAAGAGGTTTGGTGAGCACTTCCACCAACTCCCGCAGTACACTTGGGCGGATCCCATCCAGCCCCATAGACTTTTGTGTGTATAAGTGGTGTAGCAGGTCACTGGCCAATTCCCCTTGGATTATGGGGGCTTCATTCTGCTCCCTGTCTCTGCCTTCCAGCTTAGAGGGCTGGATACCCTGAGGATAACTGGTCTTTACTAATAAGCACTGAGGCAAAGAAGGCATTAGGTATCTCAGTCTGTTCCTCGTCCTTTGCCACTGTGTTTCCCCTTGCATAGAAAAAGGGATGGAAATACTCCTTAGCCCTCCTTTTGTTACCGATGTATTTTTAAAAACATTTTTTTGCTTTTTGTCATCTTTTACTGACTTAGTAGATTTCATTCTAGTTAGGCTTTGGCCTTTCTCATTTTCTCCCTGCATAGCTTCATGATATCATTGTAGTCTTCCTGAGTGTCCTGCCCCTTCTTCAACAGGCATAAAAAATGTTTATGTCTCACTGTTTTCTAATATAGTCCTGATTAGAATACTTTATTCTCAAAGATGGACTTTTAACAATAATTTGTATTATTTTATTTAGGAAAATTAGGATATTACAAGTGAGATTTAAGGACTGCCCAGGAAGACAACTGAAACAATAATTGCTGTTTTGTCCTTTTAGTACTTTTTCTAAGTGTTCGACTAGGCAGATGAAAAGGAGCAGTGGGAAGAAAGGAGAATGTTAGCTGAAGAACTATGAGTGTAAAGTAGCAGTGTGTTCTGTTCTCAAGTATTTATGGGAAACTTTTTGTCTCTGTAGTTATCATTAGAAGTCGCAACAAATGTTTAACTGAGACATTCCTAAGTAACATCCACTCTTAAAAATGCCATCCTTCTGCTTGTGTAAAATCGTTATGCATATGTACTAGAATGCTGTTCTTTTGTTTTTTACTAATATTGTGTATGCAGTGTCTTGATCCCCATTTCTAAAAGAAAACCGTCCACTATCATCATGTAGCTTCATGTCAATTAAATTTATGTAAACAATGGGATTCTTGTTTGTCTTTTCTTTGCCTCAGAAAGAGTCAAACTGTGGGCTGCCTTCCTTTGTCATTTTTTGAGCGTGAACACGTTGTTCCATGATAATTTTGAAAATAGTAGGCTAAGGATAGGAGCAGCACAAAATCAGGATCTCATTCGCCACAGAAGCAAAATATGTGCTCTTGGATATGAGGCATGCTCATAAAAAAGCTTGTTTTTGAATTCAAATGAAATGTTCTGTTAAGCAGAGTAGAACTGCATGCAGCAATTGCATCCGTTAAGTGGATGTTTTTCCCAAGTCTCTTTAGATGTTAATCATAAAATTGTTCCAAAATAACTGTATTTTGTTTGAACATTGCAGACTGGCAAAATTTTATCTTTACATGTAATTATGATCCTCACAAAATATTCTAGACCGGAAATATGGATTTCTATTGTTAATATTCTCCTGAACAGTAAGAGTAACAGTAATTTTTTTAGAGACTAAAATTTGATGCCTTAAACAACTTTTCCTGGTTAGTTAAAAAAAATACTGTTGATTGATACATGTATTTTAACATTAAAGAGCTTGAAAAGTCTATTTAAAATTATTTTTTCCTCATAAAATTGTATTCCTTATTTTGCTATTGTCTTAGCTATTTTCTGCAATTGTCCCATGTTAATCTGACTTTTACTCCTAAGAATAATTGCAAACAAAATTTTGCCAGTTTTCTCTTAATGACAGTGTTTCTCTGGAATAAAATGAAAATCTTCCAAGACACTTTAGAAAGCCTCAAGAACATTGAATCCAATACAGTAAGGATTTTCCTTCCAAGTCCCACCTCTTTCTTCCTGTTTTTCTGCAAGTGAATGAGCAAGACACATTTTTGAAAGTAAAAATCTTTATATGAACACCTCTGCTAAAACTCTGCATCTTATGCTAAACCTTTCTTCAGTGTAGAGTCTCAGGATGACCATGAATGCATTTCATTCAGAATTCCAATTTAAAAACGTTGCCAGTTCACTATGAAGGCCTCTTGTGACTGCTCTTCAATCACAATGTGCAAATGTTGAGTTTTGAAGCAAATTAACAGCCGGGAGGCATGAAATGTATGCCGTAGTTTCGGAAGGAACGACACTAGTTTTCATGAAGCTGATGTGGCTCACATTCCCATACAAGTTTGCTGTGGTCAGTTAGCACATACTGGGCAAGTCTCCAAACAGCCAGATTCTTGCACTAACATCAGAGACAAGCAGTGTTGTTGAAAGTCACACAAAAGTGTTAGGGCGTGCTAGAACTGAGTACAACCAAATATGTGGATCCAAGGTCTAGATGTAGCTGGAAAATCTGAACAAGAAGAGAGGGAGACAAAGGGACACTGCTGTTCAGATATTAGAAGTGCATTATGCACCATACGCATGTTTGAAAAAGAACCTATCAGCCTGGAATCAATTTGTGTTTGGGGTTTTTTTTTGCCTATTGTGTACATTAGACCAGTGCCACTCACAGATCCTGTTCAACTTTCTTCCTTACCATTTGCAAATAAGGGCTGCAGAACTGGACTCTCAATGCATACCTTGCAGCATAACCTTGAACATTTGGATACTGATGACAAAGAGGTAGGGAAAAAACTATTTTTTAAAGCAGGTCCCTGAAGGAATAATTAGTTATAATAGGTCATGTTTTTCTTTCATTTAACTTTATCAGTGCCTTTCCACACCATAAGAGATAACCTTAAAGGATGAGCCAGCAGTATCAGAAAGAAATGGAGTTTATGCTTGGTTTTTAATCTTTGCTTAAGCACAAAATATTTGGAGATATATGTATATGAATGCTGTCTTCCAAAAAAATTCAAATAGTACCTTGCTGAATGTGACTGCGGTCCTACTGCTGTACAGATATAATCTCCCACAGAGTTCATGTCTCTTCCTTTGTAATCTTAGAAATACATCATTTCCAGAAATTTATCATTTCTTGCTGATGCATTTTAAGATATTTCATGAAGTTGCAGGGTACCTTGTTATTGTTTGTCCCTAATTTCAGGACATTAAAACTCTTAGGTTTCAACCTTAATTTAGTCTGCAAAAGCACTTGTGCTACTGGTGCTGCATTTCTGGTATAATGACTGCTGTCCCTATCACAGCAACATCATTCAGACCCTTTCTGGGCTGCTTGCTCCCAGAGCTGTTGCTTTGTAGTGCACAGCACTAAATAAACTGACATTCCATACCCCAAAAGGCAAATAGAGGGTTAAACTGGGATGTCATCATTGTATTCATTTCCCAGGGAGGAAACAGTGAACTCAGTAGAATCAGACTGTCTGCTGTTGCTAAGATACTGCCATATGAACAAAACTTCATGGTCAAAAAAATAAGGCTAACACATGTGAAAAAATCAGCCTAGGCACTCAATCTCTTCCCGCGGCAGAAAGCTATCATCCATCAACACAATCACCAGAGGGCTACATGCAGTCTGAACAAGCACTTTAACATACTGGTGATGGAGCTCAACAGAGGTGAATTTGTCCAGAAAGTGTTTGAAGCAAATGTCCACGTGTAAAGTTGTCACATTACATTGCCTGAGCCAAAACTGGTCTAGCTGGTACTCCAGGGACCACTCTCTCTATGTATGCATGTATGTATGTATGTATTACACAGACAGCCATTGATGCTTCCATGTGTTGCGTATTTTAGATTTGTTCCACAGGGCAGGCAAGAGGTGCTGGAGCAAGTCAGAGTCCAAAGTGCTGGCTGAAAAGCCTTTATCTTGTACCATTCAGAATTCTCCAAGATTCTTAATAATTAAAAGCTTGTAGTTGTTAGGCTACAAACAGCACAGTTCATCAAAAAAAGATTCAGTAACCCATGAAGCGAGAAACCCTACTAAGCTGTCTCTGCAATACAAGCAGAGACAATAATGGATCTTGTTCAAGCCAACACATGATTAAACCTGACAACGCACATTAAACATTTGATGTGGGCAGCAGTCAATACTAATGGAAGATGTTAATGGAAGGCATCTCGTAGATGAGGTGGAATGGAAACAGTAAAAAGATGGATACATTAACAGTCTAGTACAATGGTGAATTCTAAAACCTTCCAGAAGCACCAGAAGGTTTAGCAAAAATAAAGGAATCACTGTGTGTGAATTAGTAGGACTTCAGCAAAGATACTCACTAAAATGACTGAAGAGATAAACTGTTTTGTTTTGGGGGATTTTTTTGTTATCATAGTTCAATAAATTTGCTTCTTTCCTCATGCAACATATCTAGCCCTGTGTTGTTAATGGTGTGTGTAAGAACTCTGTTTGATGGGCAATTGAATTGCCAGAGAAATCCGGTCATAGACATAAGTCTGTGTTGAATAACTGGAGGTCACACCAGAAAATGAACTTAAGGAAAAGAAGATAAAACATTCAAACATTCTTTGAAATATAGCCTGAGCAGTTTAACGGGCTGTGAAAGAAGGTCTGAACCTTCTAATATTCCATAAATGACCATTGTGTGGTATGTTTGACACGCCTGAAAGACTACTGATAGGACAAGAGGTAATGGACACAAACTAGAACACACAATATTCCAACTGCACACAAGAAAACAATTTTTTTTACTATAAGGATGGTCAAATTCTGGCAGCGGTTACTCAAAGAACCCACTGAGTCTCCATCCTTGCATATAGAGTGTAGATTTAATGAAGTCTGGGTGGCAGTATATTATCAATGAGAGATATCGTAAGTTATATCCATGAGGGGATATTATTTTTTCTGTTTTGTTATTGCTGATAGTTCTAACTATTGGTGAAGTCTCACTGAAACAGAGATGTCTCTGTGTATATCCCTTGCCGTGGGCACCTTGTAAATTTAGCATCGCTCTAGAATGTTGCTTAGGTAATGTTGCCATCTGGACATTTTGGAGAGGCTTACTTCTGGGAAAAGAGGTATTCACTCCTGAGAAAACAATTCTTGTTTGTGAAGGCAAACCTCTGCTGAGATGAAGGAGGCTCCTAGCTCAGTCACAGATGTCTCAATGCTGTAAATGCAGGCTGCACAATCAGGCATATCTCTAAGCACTCACTATGCTCAGTCCTACTCTACAAATTTTTATTTTTTAAACTTTTTTTTGGATGTTAATGGAATTATGTGATCCCAAGGCTTAACCCAGCCTGCTGGAAGTCTCTTTTGAATGGAGTTGTCCTGATGGCTTCACTTGGACTGGTTGTTCAACCACCATCATCTATTTAGACCTGCATTTTAGTAGTGTTTAAATCATGATTTGCATGCTGTTCAGCTCCTTGGAGTCACTAGGTTTTTCCTGTTTTCAGAATAAATAAAAGGAGGTTGAACTAACATTTGTATTATACACTTTTTAATGGTTATTTAAAATTAAATAATGCTTATGTTCCAAATTATCCTGGCAAATGTCTGGAATAACTTCTTTGGGGCTAATGAAATTAAAGTAATGGAAAACAAAATGTGAGTGATATTAGAATCAAACACAGGAAGTATTTAGAAAATATATAGAAATATTGGAATAATTAATCACAGTAAAAAGGAATCAAGTGTTAATTTTCTTTCACTGTTACTAAAATGGTATTTAAATCAACATTAGCTAAGGTTAGAAAAATAACCCCATTCTGGATGAGTGGTTGCATTGCTTGCAAGCTGCTTCAGAGGAAGCCTTTATAAATAAATTCATTTGAAAGTGACTTGTTTCCACATTCTGGTTCCATTGTCCTCTTTCAATTGTGTTAGTTAAAATTCTCCATAAAATTAAAATGTGGTCTTAAAGTAAGGACTTGCACTGCTTTCTAGAATATGTTTTATTCCCTATTACACTGCCTTAAACCTAAAATAATTATAGCAATGAAATTACTTGAGATTTATGCCACCTCCAGTCAGAGCACACTGAGTTTAGAAAGTGTGATTTTGATGTCATGTAAAACTTTCTCATTTGTATTAAGAGATGCTGATATGTCTCATGCAGACAAAACCCAACTCTGGCAGACGATGCTGTTACAGAAATGAGTTTTGGAGACTTATCACAGTCTTGTTGAAATATTTTCTACTTCGAGACTCTCAAACTGCGGTAATTCTTGGTGTGTGTGGTTCAGCCAAGTCCCTCATTTTTGTCTTTCCAAAGCAACTGGGAAGCAGATCATTAGGAGAGGTGTCCCATGTGCCAAGAGGAGGTTATTTGGGCCAGGGCTCTGCCAGCACTGCCACTAACAGCAGATGCAAACTTGTGGTGGAGAGCTGAAGGATGAGAAAAAGACACACATGAGCATAGTGGCATCTGGGTAGATGTTATGAAGGGAATGGGAAGAACTGGACTGAAAGTTGCTATTGGGTTATGCTGCTTGAAAGCATCAAGACTGATTGCAGCTGTAATGCGTGCTTTTCTTTGGTACTTTTCACGCATCCCTCAAATTGCCTGGCATTAATCCACGGCCCATCACTGCTTTGTGGGAATGGAAGATTGTTTCAGAGATAAATGGCACTTATTTTCTTTATCCTAATGCCAAGCATTTTGGGCATAGCAAGAGACAGAACTGAGAGCTTCATATATTACCAGGGAAATTAAGCATATATATTTTATAACAGGCAAGGATCCTGCACTCAGTTTTCTAGGAAGTGTGGCTGTGGATTTAAAAAAAATCCAAGAACATGCCTATATTCACCCTGCAACCTCACTTCACGCACCTCCTGATGTATCTTGGATTTAGAGGAGCTGTACAAAACCCAGGTACATTTTTCAAGCTGAGACAACTTGTGTTGGATTCTTCTCACTTACCTTTGTAAATCCCAATAATTAGGCACTATCATAGTTAGTGGAAGCAGAGTAAAACCACTGGATTGAATTTATCTGCTCATAAAATACAGTGAACTGTTCTCTCAAGCAAATTGTTTTTCTCTATTGAGCAGACAGGCAACAGAGGACAAGCTAGCTCTTATATAGCTAATGTCAGCTGAAAAGTACTCTGATCACATTATACCATATCCCTAAGGAAAAAATGTACCCACCCACTGCCTCAGTATCTTTCCTTCACAATATTAAGCACAAAATATTTAAACTGTGAGGAATCCTGCATCAGCCAGAACTTTGAGATAAAGCTGCACCACCTCTTTTATGAAGGAGTTGGCCAAAGGGTTCTTAGTCTCCACAGGCTGAATTTTAGGACACAAAGTCTAAACTAGAGCAAATGCTCTCCCATCTGCTTGATGAAGCATTCTAAGTGCAAAGATATAAAAATAAGTTTTCCCTTCCTCAGTAGATTTTTGCAGATGGGGTCCATTTCCTTCAGTTTTGCTTTCTCTTTTGTACACCTCTAACTCCAAAAGAAAGAGTAAAACTAAACTAAACTCAGGCTGATTCGGGCTAACATGACTGGAAACCCTGGAGGCCCTNGCAAAGGAAATTAAAGAAACCGAGTTTGAGATTGCTGTAAACTCATCCTCATTATTCACTGTTTACATTTTCTGTCCTACTGTATGTGAAACCTCTATCTCCCTGCAGAGGGAGTTCATAATGTGAAAACAGTGAGCTCATGTTTAGCAATTAAAAAAAGAATTGTCAGTAAATAGAACTCGAAGAATCATGAACAGATATTTGAGCATTTAACTGCTAGTAGAATCCTTTCTATGTCGAAGTATGTATATAAACATAGACTTCTCTCTGTATGACCTTGTGCCTGAGATCACAAGTAACCTCTCACAGCATGCATATTAAATAACTCTTAAATCATAGGATCAATCGTAGAATCAATCATAGAATCATAGAATGGACTTTCAAGATCATCCAGTTCCACCTCCCCTTCCATGGGCAGGGACACTCTCCACTAGACCAGAGTTGCTCAAAGCCCCATCCAACCTGGCCTTGAACATTTCCAGGTCTGGGCACAACTTCTCTGGGCAATCTGTTCCAGTGTCTCACCATTCTCACAGTAAAGAATTTCATCCTAACATCTAATCTAAACCCCCACTCTTTCAGTTTAAAGATGTTGGTTTTTTTCTTTAGTAGAGAAACCTTTATTTGCAATTTAAGTGCACACTGTTCTATTTCAACAATGAAACTACTGAAGAGAGTAATGGATGGAATCACGGCATTTCATATGCTCAAATACCTGTAGAGAAAATAACTTGACACTTAGGAACAAATGCAGTAGAAAGCCTTAGGACAGTGTTTTCCAGAACTTCCACTTGCCACCATGGCAGACATTTTGATCTTATGAAACCTGACAGAGTTCCTGAATGATTCCCAGTGTGCTTCCTAAAGAAGATCGTGGACTTTGAGCTGCTTTGTCTCACATGATTGTGTCTTTAACATATTTCTGAACTGGTTTGTTCTTGGAGGACATGGTCACCACCAGCTTGAAGAGGCTGCACTGCCACACACTGTGTACAGCTGGTTTGTGGATGAAGTTTCTGATTTCACGTAGTGCCTTATCCACGCAGCTGGAACTCATGCTGACAGTCCATGATGGAATCCTGGTGGTTTTGGCAGAGGAGAAACAGGAGGCCCTGCTGCTTCCATCAGGTCAAGCATAAACTGGAGTAAATATCAGCAATCTCAATACAGTTAACGGTATATCAACTTGCACATTAGAGACGGAGAAAAAAAAGTGGGAATAAAAATTGGTGGGAAAGCCCCATAACCTCAACTCACGCAGTGTCTTGCTGAATGCAAAAGTCATTATCAGTTTCCTCCTGAAAATAAGAACCCAAACTAGCAGGTTTGGTCATACATACGTATATCTGGCTAGTAGGTTCTGAAAAATTTCCCCCAAAGCTTGGCTGAAACCTGCCAAAAATCTTTCTGACCACAAGGAAAACACAAACAAAATCGTTTTAATTGAAGCAGATACTACAAATGAAAGTGCTAATTGACTCCCAAATCTGATAAACAGATGGATGGAAACTTTTCAAGTAAGTCTCCAGGTTAGAATAGGCTCAGGCAACCCACCAGTGTAGCACCTTCTCCTTGCACTGCGTTGGCCCCAGCTGTGCAGTAACACATGGCAGCGAAGAGGCGTAAGGCCTCAGGGCTCCTTACAGGATGAGAATGGAAGCAATAAAGCGTGGAGCCAAACAGACTTTGCATTTGCAAGATAGGAAGACAAGGGAAGAGTCTTATTTTCAACACTATCCAGCAGATTGACTTCCTCCCTGGGTAATAGGGACAACACAAATCTCAGCTCTTTACCAGAAAACTTGGGAGGCTGCAGAGCAGTATCTTGCTTCTCAGTTTTAGGCAGTTACTTGATCACCATTTAATCATCTGAGGTGGTTGCCAAATTCCCTTTGAGGGGCTAAATTAGGGATTATTTAAGGAGTTTTCTCCATGGGCATGGCTTTTATGAAAGCAACATTCATGACTAATTACAAAGTAATAAAAGCTGGAAACTGAAATTTATGAAAAGCTGAAAAAAATCATCTTTCAGTATTTCTTTTGACACAGTAAATCCTGGGTAAGCAAACGTAAAATGAGCTAGTGTCATCCTGAATATAAGCATTTAGTGCATTGATGTTGATTATCATGTATTCTTTTGCCCCAAGCTTTCCTGTTTGCACTGCATTTTTGCAAAAAGCCTCTGTAAGTGTTTGTGAGCTGGGCAATGCTGAGAGCTGCAGGCTGGGAATCAGCCTGAGATAGAGCTCTTCTCTGATGAATGGACTTTTGTAAGCATCTGCTTTCTGCATTGATGTCCCACAGAATGTCAAGGCAAGGTGACACCACAGCTTTGCTTTTGCCTTTGAGCTTATGTCTGGGACCCAGCATGTATGAGTATTACCTAGACTGAACAGGTCGACATTTCTGCTCTTGAGGCAAAGTGGAAGCCTGGCCGTAAAGGGATATTAGAGCTGTTTTGGAGACACGGAGATTAATAGCAATATTACCACCATTTCTGCTGCTGTCTAGAAAATAATGTCTCAGGACCCCCCCCCACCCCCCACCCCATGATGTCATCCGTCACAGTTTGCATGCAGAGTAGTCCAAAACTGGTTTGATTATTGAAAGAGAAGACAGATGTGAAGAGGGAGGCTGAAAGCCGTTGGCACTGAAAATGGAGAGGCAGCCCATGGGCACTGCACTGCTGTATCAGCATTGAACATTGATGACATGGGGCTCAGCCCTGTGGGGCTACCAAGAGTTTGCTCAGGGCTTTAGCAGGTTTCAGGCCGGGTTTCACTCTTAATGCTTCCTGTGTAAATTAGCTTAAAGCTGTCTCTGCTACCTTAACAAAGGCTCCGTCTGCTTGAAGCAACTGCCATATCAACCAACCTGGAATGGGTGCACAGGAGTTGGAGACTGGATAAGGCTGAGCCTGACTGAGAAAACTGAGACTAAGATGGGAAGACTAAAAGTCGGACTAGGAATAGATGAGATAAGAAATCTGGTTCAGAAGAGAACAGACCGAAATGAACAGTGAAAAGATGGTTTCTGCCTTGGTGTGATGCAGTAAATGTGCTATGCATGCTGAGCAATGCAGAAAGCACGAAGTAATTCCTCTGTCAGTAATCATTGCTCATCTGAGGCACAGAGTGCACTCGTGCCCTGTGAAAAGAGCTGTATGTGAGCATGTAATGGGAGACAATATCATAAAAAGTGCACAGAAAGAGGCTTCATGAAAGCTGCACTGGGAATTTTAATCAGTCTTTCTTGACTTTGAAGCAGAGTTGCCATCCACTCTATTCATTCTCACATGGTTTTCTGTCCATTATAAGCTCCTGTAGATTACCAAGAGAAAATATGCTGTATGTTTTTGGATGTAACTGAATAAACCTGTGTCAGGAAGGATTTCTACACCTTTCATAGCACAGCATGGGAAAATAGCTGTACAAGTTTTTTGTGTAATGTTTTCCTGGCAGAGTTCCGTATTGGTACCTGCTAGAGGCAGAAAGTCAGAAAAAGTGGCTTATGGAATGGTAATAATATAAGGAAATTTGCTTGGTGACTAAAAGTCTGATTGCCTAGAAGTTGGAAATGTTTTCCTCTAATGGCTTGTTGGAGGGCGTTTTGGGTGGAGGGAGGTGAATTCTTCATCTTTTCACCTCCTAAAACATATATTGTAGTAGACAGGATAACATCTGCCTTTCCTGTACAACTTTTTTTCTTAACATGTTGAAGTAAATCTGCTGATCAATAATTCACTGGATTCAATAGATACATTCCATCTTTATCCTTTGGCTGTGGTGCTAAATGCAAACTCCTTTCACTGATATAAGCACAACGAATGCAGATAATCTTCTATCTACTCTCTGATACCTTATGCTATCTACTCTTAATCTGTGTGAGAGTAAAGCCTGATCTAATATTATGCATAACATCAGCAGTATGAAGAGATGTGACATTTAAATGAAAAATGAGACTATTTGAATGCTTTTGAATAGCCTGTAGAAAAGCGCAGTGTATGTAATAAAAAACAGGAAATTTCCCCCTACATTTCTAAAACTTTCATGACAGGCAATGTCATATATAACTTCTGGCTTTTATCCCCAAATATTGTCTGTGTGAGAATTCAGCTGTATCTGTTGGCATATGGAAGTCAATATGACATGACATTACAACTCATTATGTTGCTAGTTTGGTTTCCAGAATTTTGTGAAAGACCTTCCCCAGGAGATCCTCACAGGAAGGCAGAATGGAAGACAGGGCAAAGTAGCCTGAACAGTTGCAATGCTCAATACCTACATCAAACTGTTATGAGATAACAAAAGTATATTTCATCTTCTTATAAATTGTCTATGGACTTACTAATTTCAAGACCTTGTCTTCCTCAGAAGGACAGGTATCAGTGACAACACATAAAGGCTCTCAGGACACAGAGAACAGAGATACTGCATAGAGAAAGCCTCCAATAATCCATTTATATCCTGTAACTTCCCCCTTTTCTCTGTTTTGTGATGATTCTGCTGGCCCTTAAACCCTCATCCAGTTCTCTCATGGTTTCCCATGCCAAAATCCCAGTAGTCACTGTATCACTTTTCTTCTAAGATTTCTTGAAAGCTAATATCTTCTGTGTTACCACATAAACAATCAACACTGTTGGGCTGCTGCTTGTGGTTTGTGGGGTGTAGAAGCATGGTCATCTCGGTTTGTAGCTCTATAAGCAACTGAGTTTTCAATTTTATAGATTAATTTATTAAAAAAAAAAAGAGGAAAAAAGAAACCACAGCTTTCTAAGTGTTCTGAACAAAGACAAAACAAAATTCATTTTCTGCATGAAAAAGGATTGTCAGGTAATTCCAGGAGGACAATGATAAAAGGGGCTTGTGTTCCCTGAAATTATCTTAATATCTTAAAAAAAAAAAAATTAAACAAAGTATTTCAGAAAGAAAAAGAGTGGGAAAAATGCAAAATGACAAACTGGCAAATTTTAACTTGTTTTGAAGTTGTATTTCTGTTCTAGGGAGGCCAAGCCAATCTGATAAACTGAAAATAAAACTGTTCGAAATCAGTCTTTCTATATACTTTCCAGTGGGAAAAGTGCTCTATGGAAAATTTGAGTCAGCGGGAGTTCATTGGTGCATTTTCTGTTATCCATCATTTATCTCACGTTTCCATTGTTATCTCTTTGAAGCGAGTTTTCTATGCATGGTTAGACAGCAGACAGAAAGATGAGGTATTGTTCTCTTACTGGGGCTTGTGTGCCTACCTAAAAAGAAACAAAGGACTGGGATTTCCAACCCAGAGCTAGAAATGCCCTATTTCAGGTCCTGATTTCTACACGCTGATCAGTTTAGCTTGCTGGGGCATTACAGTTTCCCATGCTGCATTACTGAATTTGTCATCGCTCCCAGCCAGCCCCAAGTGAGAGGCACCACTTCTTCCTCCCAGCCATATCACTGCATAAATTTCCAAGCATCCAAAAACAATCTGTGGTCACAAGAGTTTTGCACCTATGCCACCAGGGGAAGCAAGAAGCCAAGAAACAAACAAGAATACAAACAGCATGGACAATGATTACTTTAGCAAGGTTTGTCCGAAGGCACTCAATTTACTTCTTATTACAGTAACAATTTTTCCCTTCTCATATATTAATTATCAGGCTTGTTCCTACCTCCTCTTGTTTGCCTGATTATTGTGATCCTGTACCTCTCCTTGCCCATCTGGAGGTGGATTCTGGAGTCCCAGTTATTCTTCACTTTGTGCAGTCATTTACAATCGTGACACATGTCCCTGAGCTCTGCTCACAATATCATGGTACAAACGCGGTAGACAAGGGTAGATTGCATTTCACATCTGTTATCCAGATGTCTTGCAATTCTCATTGTCCCTTCTGAGAGACTGAGGTCAGATGTGATAAAGACATCCATGGCTTTGCCTGTAGTGCCAGTGAGGAAACCCCATCTCATTTGTCACACATGAAATTCCCTGTCCAATTTCCACGCTCACAGTGTGCCTGCAATGAGTGTCCTTTACTCAGTGGTGATGAAGGGCTGTTACTCACACAGGGTGATAAAGTCATATGTGCCTGGGACTTTGAATGGGCCGCTCGCAAATTTTGTACGTGCAAAAACCTACTCCCATTTTGCTAGCTTGTGTCTTAGCACACACCTCTGTCCCCACATCTTGTGTACAAGGCTGTCTCAAGATAAACGGTCTCAGGATATGCTTAGTTCTACAGGAAAATCCCGGGGAGAAATGCTAATAATGCTGCATCTCTACCTTCCTGCTTTCATTATTGAAAACATTTCCAGAGAGACACAAACTGGTGAAAAGATAAATTGTTGCTCCTACGGGTGTCCCAGAAGGTTTTTGTCCCTCTAAAAAAAACCCCTCTGCTCTGTTTTGCATGTGTAATTACATACTTTTCAGAGCAGGGACTGGAACGTGGCTTTCCCTTTTCCACCCGGCAGAAGTCACCCTCTCCCCATTTTTTCTTTTCCAGGGGGACAATTAATATTTAATTAAGTGTATCCAAGGGAAGGGCTCCAAAAAAATTAAGAGAAACCTATTTCAGATGGTCTAAACGGCTGACAAAGCTACTTTTGTGAGAGGTGGATAAGTCAAGTTCATGTTCCAGTTCTGAGTCACACAGAGGGAATTTGAATGGGTACAAGAAGAGCAGAGTGACTGCAGGAGACTGTATATTTCAAATTGTAAATTTCAGACATTGTGTCAAAGTAGGTTTTGATCAACAAAAGCCTTTCTCAGCAGTGAGTGATGACAACATTTCAGGAAAAAGAAAAATAAAATTGAAAAGCAGTAGTATTTGGCGGGGGGTTCGGGCGGGAGGGAAGTAAAACCCTGTGTTTGAATGAACTCTTTTTCTTCCTTCAAGGTGTATGTGACACTGGCTACCTCAGGAACTGAAATTTTGGAAAATAAATCAACATACTGGAAGTGGGAGGTAGAAGAATGATTTTCTGCTCTAGAATCCCCTAGGGAGTATTTGAGTTCGAGTTGTTCCAGTTAAAAAGAAATGTATCTGATATTTAATTAAGTGTAAAGCCCACATGACAAACAATCTTCCAAGTCTGATCTGGAAAGGCCAGTTATCCCAGTCAAAATAAACCACGTAGGTGTACAGGACTTTGAGAATGGTATTAACTCAAGGCAATTCAGAATTGTTAATTTGATTTTGAAAATTACAAATGAGCAATTTTTTTAAGAAGTTGAACAAATGAGGTAGTGGTCAAAGTTTAATTAGAAATTATGTACCTGCTCAGTTCTTGGTGACAATAACCAAAATGTTGTAGACTAGGAAAAAAAAAAAAAAAAACCCAACACAATAAAAAAGAGCTGAGAAACCTCATAAAATTTGACATAAGTAGAACGACTTTACTGAATACACATTTAATTTCAGTCCTGGACAGAGATTCCATCACTCATCCTGGAGTGAATCAGTGTGTGAGGATCACAGAAGCAAACCTAAGGGGAGAGAGATGTTAGGAGTCATCCCCACATCTCATGTTGAAAAACATATACCCTTGCTTCATTAACAGTGCTATTCCATAGAAATAATAGCCAGCCCTTTCCTAAAAATAAGAATTGGGTTTGAGTTTGTACATATGTCCTGTTTTTTCCTGGAACAGAGCTCATTTTCTTCTTAGTAGCTGACACAGTGCTGTGTTTTTGGGGTTTAGTATGAGAATAATGTTGATAACACCCTGATGTTTTGGGTGTTGTGAAGTGGTGGTTACCCTAAGACAAGGAATTTTCAGTGCCTCGTGATTTGTTGGTGAGGAGCTGTACGAGAATCTAGGAGGGAGCATGGCCAAGAGAGCTGACCTGGTCTGGCCAAATGTGTATCCCATCCCACAGAACGTCATGCTCAGTGTATAAGCTGGGGGTGTTACCTGGAAGGTGGATGATCACTGCTAAGGGATGGTCTGGGCATTGATCAGTGGATGGTGGGCACCCCTTGTTTCTCTTGGGTTCTGTTATTCTCACCCTCTCCTTGTCATTACTAATACTGTATTCTACTATTATCATTATTGTAATGAGCATGGTTATTATTATTATATTTAGTTTCAATAATTAAATTANTTTGCTTTCAAACCAGTACAGAGGCAGTAGGGGAGCAGCTTCATGGTACTTAGTTACTGGCTGGGATTAAATCACAAAACATATGATGAAACAACTAAAGTAACTAAGGCAATTTTTCTTTTTTTCTGGGATTTTACCCTTTAATAGTGATGGTAAGACAATAATCATAACAGTGATGACAACTGGTGCCCAGGAAGGAGGTGGAACAGGACAAGCTCATACGACTTTTTAGCTACTAGTCTTCCAGCATCAGAGCTTTTTGAGCTCAGGGAATTTCCTGGGCATCCTGAGATTGTTCTATTTAATAACTGGCAATGATTCTCTCTTCAAAGTTGTGTCCATGCTCTACTTATATCCACAGAAACTTCTCCCCTTTAGGAGTGCCACAGGCCTGCTACACACTGAGGGACGAATAACCTTCTTTAGATAGTTTCAAACCTGGCTTTCACTAGCTTCCTTTAAGACCTGTAAAAACTGTACTTGGCCTCTGCCCTATTGGAAGAAATTCTGGGGGGAGGGATGGCCACAAAAATAGGGAGACATAGCTTGTATTTGTAATATTTGCCTTTTTTTCATCAGGAATTAATTTCTACCACAATGTTTCTTTCACTCTGACTAGGGGTTATTTCAGAATACTATATAATTTTTTTTGCCATTGGACTTGACCTGATTTCTTCCAAACCTCATTTGACAGAAGAAAAAGGGGCATGCTACATAATTCATTAGATACCAGAAGTACATTAAAAATGTATTTAACAAGAACTAACCCACCAGGAAATCAAATAACAGCTTATTTACTCAAAGCAGTCTTGATGGAGCAGGCCTGTATTTAAACATTTGAGACTTTCTTTATATTAATTGGGGAAAAAATGATTCATCAGGCTGCTTATGCTCAAAAAGCCCCCCAAATAAAACAAAATACAAAACAAAAGCAAACAAACCCAAACCAACAAAATAAAACAAATACAAAAACAACAAATCAAAAAACCCCCAAAACCCTGTGACAAGTTCAGCTGAGCAGTAGGAACTTAATGAACCCGCATAAACAGTGCTGTGCTCAGACTCAGAATACATGTACCTTCAGGCAGCGATCTAAAGAAAAACTAGTTTGTTGAATTATTTAGTGAACATGGCAGATCCTGGATAAAACCTTTCTTCATCTGCTCAGCTCCAGATAAATGGCATGTATAGGTAACCTGTGCTTGGCGGTGGGCGCTTGTCCTCCTGCAGAAAGCGGCCATTCAGAGAAGTGGGTGTGTGGCAATTGCCCTGGTGCTTGTGGTTGAAGGGTGAGCTTGCTAAGGACAGAGGGCTTACTTTGAGTTCCCGCAGTGGAGCAACACTGCCCTATGCCAGTGAAGATATTTATAGCAATTCACTGCGTGCTTTGAGCAAAACTGTCAAGAGATCTCGGGAACCCTTTTTAACATCAGCCAAACATAACCTATTGATCACTGTGCTCTTTAGAGCTCTTCCCTTTAACTCTTTGGATTTAACAAGAAACAGGCTACTGTATGAGATCTGGGATACAGTCACATGGAAGTTTTCAGAGAAGACATTTCTTGTTTCTTCTTCTTGTTTTATTTTTAGCTTTTATTTCTGTCAAGAAATGTCGGTATGGAAGAAATCAAAACATCCTGTAGAACTGTGTCAGTTTTTGGATCAGTTCAACAGAAGCAAGGCTATTTTTCCATGGAAATTTTCTCTGTTTTCCTTCCCATTTGACATGCCCTCCTCCACCCTGTGTAAAAGGTAGATGCCAAGCCCAGAGTCTGGCAGCCATGGCCAAGAGCCTCAGGATTTCTTATAATGAAATAGGGTGTCTTCTATAGGTGAGAAGGGAAAGAGGTCAACAAGGATAACCTCATCCCTTTCAGACAGAGTGTGAAATATATCTGGAATTTTTTCCTGTGGTTTTTGAAAATGTTCGGGGGATTTGACCTATTAATCTCATTTGTTAATCTATGAAACTTTTAGGTGGCGGTAGGTGTGTTAGAAGGGGGGAAGCTGGGCCCTGAAGAAGGCAGGAGGAGAATGAGGAATGGATTCCTTATAGCCTAGCAATTTGAAATCCTTAATGAATAAATGATTTATTTCCTGTCCCAAGAATTTGTCCTGCAGAATACAGTGTTCTGCAGGAGCAATACTCTCAGATCAATGACCTATCTAGGACAATGTACATTTACAAATCTTAAACCAGGTATTTAATTAGAAGGCATTTCCATTTCAATTCCCTTCATACATCTCATCAATACTCCTAACATTTCACCAATATTTCCTCTTCCCCTCAGTCTGAGCAGTGCAGGCCTTTACAAAGAGTTATTTTGGCAATTAGGCAACTAAAGGAAATGACCAGAGCTGCAAAAGTGCTTAACCCTAACTCTTACACGTGAAAAGCAATGGTAGCTGCTATATATTGCAAAATGATGAAACCTCCACTGGTTGCCTGCATAGAAAACGTCCCATCATTACTACCTATGATTAAGACAGGACAAGAAATATATTCCACAGTGGGGAAAATATTAAAAAGACATGTGTTTCATGCAAAACAAAACTAAAAAATTATTATCTTTCAGTTTTTCCTGGGCCTGTCATTTATTGTCTAGTATAAATTTAAATACAAATTTGAAATACAAAACCAGATTACAATATTAAAAAAACCCAGCAAATATAACCACCATGGAATAGAGTTCTAACTCTAGGTAAATTTAAATTCCATTTTACTACATTTTAATCAGATGAAAACTGCAAGTAATCAAAACTTCTTAGTATGAGTAACATTCAGGGTTTTTATTGTTTGCAACATCTATATTAAATGAGATAATACTGAGGAGTCCTTGTTTTTAAGGTATGCATCAGGTGTTGAGCCATTTCTTTCCATGAGCAATTTTTCCATGATCAGATTTTCACTGAAATTTGATCATTTCCTATCGAAAGCTTATTCATTTGGAAGCAGTTTGTCACTACTGAGGTTTATTATTCGGTGTAAGATAAGAGAGCTGAGTGTCTTGCTTTGTAACAGATACGTTTCTAAGATCTATTAAAAACACCGTTTAGCTCAGAGTCAGATGCCACATTTCTCTTACCATTTGCAAATCTTTGATATGGATGACACAACTGAAAGAGCAAAAGTGAAAAAGTACTGTTTGTGAATTTTTTTTTTTTTAATTTAGCCTGTTTCCATTTCATTTTCCCCATAAAATGTGTATATTCTGTTCCCAAGCTGCAGTTCTGGGTCAAAGAATTGGTGGTTGCAACTCTACATGTTATTATGAAGTTAGCCAGGACTATGACACGTTGGTTTTTTAAAATGTAGAAAGGAATACCTGTGGATTTGAGATGTGATGGAGAGAACATTAAGAAGATGTGAACTTAGCCTTACACTATAATCAGGCTTGATCAGACATAAATTTTCAAGTTAGCTACATTTATTAGCTGTAGTTTCACATTTTAATGTGAGCTACATAATGAAGATATATTCATTATTCATTTTATTGAATTACATAATGAAGATTCAAATCATGTTAACCAAATTCCATCTTGGTCCCCATCCCTATTTGGTGGGTCTGCGCCTTCAGGGTCACCTTACTAATAGACTGGAACTTGACTTATGTTTCCACTCATGCAAATAATTAGTACAACCAGTGGTAATGAAACTATTAGAAGAAAACTAATTACCAGTTGAAGTATTTGCAGCGACAGAGCCCCAAATCCTTAGATATATTGCTTAATTTCCTCACTGTTATTCAGCCTTCTTCACTGACTTTGACCAAAAACATGGAGTTATTTTCAGCAATGAAGGATGAAAAGGTGTAAGGAGTATCCATAGTTTCTTTCTCTTGGTCTCAATTTTTAATTTTTAGCATGAATCACCTGTGAAGTGGGATCCATCAGAATACCTGCAGCCTAGTCATGTCCCTGACTGTTCAGTAGTCTGTTGCATCCTCTTGCAGAAAATCATCTGATTTCTAATGGGCAACCACAGCTCTTTCTGGGTCTGAGAAGCAGAGTAATTTCCTGGTATGCTAAATGGGAGAGTCCAGAGAGAATTAGATTTCCAAGACCAACTGCTATAACCCTAGAATAAATTTAAAATACTTCCATAAACACCTACAAGAAACACCAATTTCCATAACCCACCATCTGTACTTCGTGTCCAGAATGGCACTGTATTTTTTTTATTTTAAGTTTCAGAAGTTTCCTAGATGACTGGCTGTGGCTGCCATAAGATACTCTGGAATACATAGGTTTTGGTTGTGATGAATCCTACTAGAGCAGTTTGGGATCATCCATTGTCTCAGAAACATTTATGGTGCACATCACGTCTGAGATGCAGCGCTTCATGAATAAAACAGAACCAAAGAAACACAGAATGATAGGGTCAGAAGGGAGTTTTGAAGGTCATCATAGAACCACAGAATCACTTGGTTTGGAAGGAACCTTCAAGGTGATGCACTTCCAACCCCCCTGCCATGGGCACGAACACCTTACACTAGACCAGCTTGCTCAAAGCACAATCCAGCCTGGCCTTGAACACTTTCAGGGATGGGATATCCACCACTTCTTTGGGAAAACTGTTCCAATACTTCACCACCCTCTGAATAAAGAATTTTTACCTAATGTGTAATATAAGCCTACTTTCTTTCAGTTTAAAACCAAAGCCCTTTTCCTATCATTACTTGTAAAAAGTCCCACTCCATCTTTCTGCAAGGCTCCCTTCAGGTACTGAAAGATTACAATTAGATTACTCCCAAGCCTTCTTTTTTCCAGGCTGAAAAATTCCAGCTGTCTCAGCCTTTCCTCATAGGAGAGGTCCTCCATCCCTCTAATCATCTTGGGCATTTCCATTTCAATTCCCTTCATGCATCTCATGATGCATGCTCCAACTTGCTCCAACAGGCCTCTAGACTTGCTCCAACAGGCCCATGTCCTTCCTGTGCTGGGACCCCAGAGCTGGGTGCAGCACTGCAGGTGGGGTCTCAGATTAATAGAGCAGAGCAGAGGAGCAGAATTCCTCACCGTGCTGGCTGCACTGCTTTGGATGCAGCCCAGGACACTTTTGGCTTTCTGGGCTGTGAGTGTCCATGGCTGGGTCATGTCCAACCTCTCACCCACCAGCACCCCCAAGTGCTTCTCAGCAGGGCTGCTCTCGACCTGTTCATCCTCAGCCTGTGTTGATACCAGTCCTCTAGTTCAACTCCCCAGTTCAAACAGGGTCACCTAACAGCACGCTGCCAAAGACCATGCCCAATCAGGTTTTGGGTACCTCCAAGGATGGAGACTCAACAACTTCCTTGGGTAACCTATGCCAGATTTTGACAACCCTTATGGTAAAAAACTGTTTTCTTGTGTGCAGTTGGAATATCATGTGTTCTAATGTTCATTCGTGATCCCCACCACTCAGAATGGGCTTTCTGACTCTTTAGTTAAAGAAACCAGNGGGTACCTCCAAGGATGGAGACTCAACAACTTCCTTGGGTAACCTATGCCAGATTTTGACAACCCATATGGTAAAAAACTGTTTTCTTGTGTGCAGTTGGAATATCATGTGTTCTAATTTGTATCTGTTACCTCTTGTCCCATCACTGGTCACTACTAAAATTAGTCTGGCTTCCTCACCTTCATTCACTCCCATCAGGTGTTTCTCATCAATACACATTGATCAGGTACCTTTAAATTTTCTCTCAGCTGAGGAGTCCTGTCTCCTTCAGCGTCTCCTCACATGGGAAAAAAAAAAAAGGAAATTTTCAAACTATCATCTGAAAAATTTTGGAAGGTTTTCCTAAACAAGGAATTGAGACATTAGTTTTCATCATAAAATATGCAATATCACTGTGCAAGTGCCAGATTAAATCATTATCAGGGCATTCATTTGGCAGTTTTTGTCATGAAGCTCATCAGAGCACTATGTTGTACATCTGGAGATTTCACACGTGTTTTACCCAGGCTGGATGCTTAAGAGCACAGTGGTGGCAGAGCAGTGCCATGGTTACTGTTCAAGGTATGTGTTCGTTGACAACTTGCACTGTGTCCAGAATTTCCGTGCTGTTTTGATCAAAAGCTGTTGAAAAAGATATGAAGGTGGTGCAAGGAATAACTGTTTGGAAAATCTGCCACGGTCTTACTCTTGGTGGGAAGATGTTGGTAGTGAGAACTACACAGTGTGGGTACCGCTCATCGCTAGCGCAGAAACCAAAGTAAGAAGGTGCTAACATCTATCACCGAGCACTAAGGCAGGCTGTAGCTGAAAGCAGGCATTGATTTGCCTTGCCGAAGAAAACTCTTTCTCCAGTTTCTCAACATAGTAGTCAGAAGTGGCATTTGCTACAATATTACATAATTTTTGATGCCTTGATCTGTTAATCAGCCTTGCTGGGCAATGGACACATCTGTGTTGCTCAGCTTGTAGATGGCAAAAATTTCCAAAACCTCAGTTAATAATTTTTGGTCCCAATTTTAAGTATTTTTTTTCACCTATAGCTGGTGATATTTCTAATTAAACTATGCTGTCAGCGTTCAGGAAGCAGCCACAACTGACAGAAGTATCTTTCTGGAGACATCATGATACCCCATTTGACAAATGTGCTGCAATCCTCTGCTCTGTGTTTGCTTATTTTGATCATACCTTTAAAGGCTCAGGAACTGACATTCCCTAGCCTGGCAATTTGAAAAGAAATCTAAACCCTGCAATATATTATGTGCTCATCCCTAAACCTCTGATCTCTCTGAACCTGAAGAAGATAAGAGGTTGTTCAAATTGTTTGCGAGCCTGTTCTTTGTCAGTGTTGTTTGTGGCACTGCAAAGCCTGTGAGCACCTGTCGCTGATCAGGACACTTATTGCACTAATGACAGTACAAACCCTAAAACAGGAAGGTGGTCTGTGATTCCGAATCCTGTAGATCACAAAGGCACCAATGTCCTTTCATCCTAGAGAAGTTAAACCTCTAAGCCCAGGTTTCTGTCTCCTTATGTCTCACTATGCAT
>VYZQ01048051.1:54472-85783 GCA_013400655.1 Mystacornis crossleyi | reverse complement strand
GTGCTTCTCAGCAGGGCTGCTCTCGACCTGTTCATCCTCAGCCTGTGTTGATACCAGTCCTCTAGTTCAACTCCCCAGTTCAAACAGGGTCACCTAACAGCACGCTGCCAAAGACCATGCCCAATCAGGTTTTGGGTACCTCCAAGGATGGAGACTCAACAACTTCCTTGGGTAACCTATGCCAGATTTTGACAACCCTTATGGTAAAAAACTGTTTTCTTGTGTGCAGTTGGAATATCATGTGTTCTAATTTGTATCTGTTACCTCTTGTCCCATCACTGGTCACTACTAAAATTAGTCTGGCTTCCTCACCTTCATTCACTCCCATCAGGTGTTTCTCATCAATACACATTGATCAGGTACCTTTAAATTTTCTCTCAGCTGAGGAGTCCTGTCTCCTTCAGCGTCTCCTCACATGGGAAAAAAAAAAAAGGAAATTTTCAAACTATCATCTGAAAAATTTTGGAAGGTTTTCCTAAACAAGGAATTGAGACATTAGTTTTCATCATAAAATATGCAATATCACTGTGCAAGTGCCAGATTAAATCATTATCAGGGCATTCATTTGGCAGTTTTTGTCATGAAGCTCATCAGAGCACTATGTTGTACATCTGGAGATTTCACACGTGTTTTACCCAGGCTGGATGCTTAAGAGCACAGTGGTGGCAGAGCAGTGCCATGGTTACTGTTCAAGGTATGTGTTCGTTGACAACTTGCACTGTGTCCAGAATTTCCGTGCTGTTTTGATCAAAAGCTGTTGAAAAAGATATGAAGGTGGTGCAAGGAATAACTGTTTGGAAAATCTGCCACGGTCTTACTCTTGGTGGGAAGATGTTGGTAGTGAGAACTACACAGTGTGGGTACCGCTCATCGCTAGCGCAGAAACCAAAGTAAGAAGGTGCTAACATCTATCACCGAGCACTAAGGCAGGCTGTAGCTGAAAGCAGGCATTGATTTGCCTTGCCGAAGAAAACTCTTTCTCCAGTTTCTCAACATAGTAGTCAGAAGTGGCATTTGCTACAATATTACATAATTTTTGATGCCTTGATCTGTTAATCAGCCTTGCTGGGCAATGGACAAATCTGTGTTGCTCAGCTTGCAGATGGCAAAAATTTCCAAAAGCTCAGTTAATAATTTTTGGTCCCAATTTTAAGTATTTTTTCCTCCTATAGCTGGTGATATTTCTAATTAAGCTACGCTATCAGTGTTCAGGAAGCAGCCACAACTGACAGAAGTATCTTTCTGGAGACATCATGATACCCCATTTGACAAATGTGCTGCATTCCTCTGCTCTGTGTTTGCTTATTTTGATCATACCTTTAAAGGCTCAGGAACTGACATTCCCTAGCCTGGCAATTTGAAAAGAAATCTAAACCCTGCAATATATTATGTGCTCATCCCTAAACCTCTGATCTCTCTGAACCTGAAGAAGATAAGAGGTTGTTCAAATTGTTTGCGAGCCTGTTCTTTGTCAGTGTTGTTTGTGGCACTGCAAAGCCTGTGAGCACCTGTCGCTGATCAGGACACTTATTGCACTAATGACAGTACAAACCCTAAAACAGGAAGGTGGTCTGTGATTCCGAATCCTGTAGATCACAAAGGCACCAATGTCCTTTCATCCTAGAGAAGTTAAACCTCTAAGCACAGGTTTCTGTCTCCTTATGTCTCACTATGCATATGCTAAAATATTTTTTAGTGCAAACTGGTAAATGTTCTACTTATTACAGGTGATCGTTTCGTTTGACTGAAGAGAGGAAATTCAAAGACAAATCCTTTGTTATAATTCGCTAATGGATCCAGACTACCTGTAAGTCAAGCCCTGTCATTCTTTCATGTCTCCTTTAAAGTGACAAAATACTTGACCCTTATTTTCCATATTGTCAACAGTGGCATGGAGAGATAATGTCCTAGCTCCTTCAGGGAATTTATTTCAGTGCAAGTGTGGATTTCAGTGATTTTCCCAGCCAGCAGGGAGCAGCCAACTGCAGCTTCCCAAAGTCTAGGTTAATAATGCCCCACCAATGATAGTCTGCTTCCTTCACCCACCAGCATTTTTCTACAGAAAAAAATAAATACTAATGAATAAAGCTGCCATAACTCAGTCCAGGAAGAAAGATTTTTTCCATCAGGTAAAAGGAATGTCTCTAGTCTCTCTGTCAGGGCCTGCCAACTCATTTAAGATGGCAGAGGAATTTTTTATGTGCTAAACCATTTTCTCACTAATCTTATTTTAAGAAAAGTAACAGAATGAGCATTTATTTGGGGCACTCAGTATACTTTTCTTAAAGTCAGACAAAAAAGGAAATCTGGTATTTGTTTTATTTCTACTTTAGCACTTTATCTGACAGCTTGACATAAGAGCAGACAGAAGAGTGTAGCTCTGTATAAGATATTAATCTTAAATGATCACAAAAAAATTTTTTCTCTAGATTATCTAACACAGTCTAATTGGCAAGAATGGATCCTGTGTATAAAAATAGTTTGGAGATGCTATTCTTGTAGCAGGGCTGTATTTTTTTTCTGGATTCTATTTTAAATGCTTTTATTAGTTAGTTCTGTGGGCTTTTTTTCCAGGTTGCTTTATAAATCTTTGGAAACTCTTTCTCATCTGCTGTCTCCTGACAATGAATTCAGAAACAGTGACCAACAAAAAGCCATACATCTTGAGTGGCATTTGAGCAAACTGCTGCCCCAGAAAAATAAAAAGTGCTTGAGGAGCGTGTCTCACAGACTTGTAGATGGATATCCAGAAATATCCACTCACTTTTGAAAGCAGTGAGTACAGTGTCCCAGTGGGTTGCCACGATGGCTCTGAAGGTGTCACACAGTGACCCTTTACTGTGAGTTTGATCAGATTACAGGCTGTGTACACTGACATCAAATGAGAGCATTCAGACATATGTAAAATACGAGGACAGCCTTTATGAATTCAGTACAATAATTAATGCTTTTTAGCTTGGGATCACAACATTCCAAACACAGTACAAGTACAGTTATTCCAATCCCCTCCTTGGTATGTACCAGAAGAAAAGTATCAGGAGTTGATATTAAGCCACTGGAAGGTCAAGGCAAATGGTAAAGTGGCAGGAATTCATTGAAAACAACTCTGACATTTTGACAACTGGATAAAATTCACTGATTGAATTTTGTTGTTTCTGAAATCTCTTAAGTTTTGCATGTTCCAAATGTCAGGTAGGTTTCTGAAACCCCAGAGCAAAAGAATAAGGTGTGAGCTTTATGTTCCTTCTTCATCATGTGTTAAGATCTTTTTCCCAGTTGATCTCAGCTAGAGTTACTGATTTCTTTAGTTTTGTCTGGAATTGCTACTGTGGCATCTTTCTGTAGTTCTGTATTTTAATATCAAACTTTTTAGTGTTTGTTCTTTTTTGTTAACAGATTTATTGACGGAAGATGATGCCTGCAGGATTTTGTTCCTGATGCCCCAGCATGCTGTTGGCATCTCAAGTACTCCTAACATATCACCTCCTTCTGGTTCCTTGGCCCCCTGTGCCAGGCATCTCCGCCTGCCTGGGGCGGGGGACAGGACGTCCCTCTCTGACGTGTGGTCACGGCCACCTTGCTCCTTGCCACCAGCCTTGCCAGCTCCCAGCACCATCATGCCTGCCTCTGCAGGAAAGGTTCTGGGTAGGTGTATACAAGTGAGAGGAGTCGGAGAGGCTGGGAGTCCATTACAAGAAAAATATTTAGAAAAATTAATGAGGAGTTGCTACGAGACGCTGTCATGGGGTAAGAACTGTGTTGCACCAGGGAACTGGCTATTTGAAGTGCAAATCGCTAAGCTTTTGCAGTGCCATCTCTTTAATACCCTAGTGATTTTCTGCAGCGGTCTGTTTGTCTCCTCCGGCCACTGTTCAGGAGCCCTGTGCCGTCCTGCAGGGATGGCCCCATCTCTGCTTGAGGCTTTGCAGGAGCCTGCTGCAGGCTGTGAGCCCACAGGTGGATCTGTGGGAGCGCTGGAGATGTGCAAAGCACTGTGGAAAACCGGGGTCACTGGAAAAGTGGAGCAGAGCACTCAGACCCGATCCACAGCTTCCTGAATCAATGCGAGTCCCTCCACAGACCTGCTTGGCCACACATCCCTGGGGTGATCCCAGCGGGTTACTTGTGTGGAAGCAACTACACCTTCATGGAGCCCATGGCAGGACCAGCTATTTTTCTTCTGTCTTTACTACATATTAGTGGAAAGGAGTCTAAGACACATAAATAGCCTGTCTGGATCTGTACAGCCCTGTGACAGTACTTCCTGGATGGCAGTCCCCTCCCTGAGCACAGGCAAGAGAAATACATGAACATTAGCTGCAATTCGGTTTCCCATACAGCAGATGGAGTTTTCTATTTGTACTACCACAGCATTCCGTCAGAGAAAGGAGAAGTGACAAAACCCCAGCCAAAACACCGGAGCCAAGCTCCCATGAACATGGGAAAGCTGCCTTCTGCATCCAAGTGTTGGAGGACTCTGGCAGGTCCAGCTATATCAGAAACAGATGTGAGTAATTAATATTTGACTTGAGCTAGCTGATCAATCCTAGATAAATTGCTTGAAGATTAATCACAAGGCTCTGAGTCACTTTTTATTTTTACCTGACTTGTAAGATTTCTGCCACATGTGAAAGGAATATAAGGACTATGATGTGCAAAGAAACTACATGGGGGGAATCTCACTGCCACCATGAAGTGTTTGGTGATGCGACTGGTAGTGATTAGGTGTCAAAAGGACTCAACGAGTCTGTATACAAAAATGTCTGTTCTTGGACAGATTTACTGGGGAAAAATCAAGAGGTGAATAATTGTCTTATGCGTTCCAGCATGTGAATCAATAACAGTGCTACTAATTGGTCCCCGGCAGCTTTATACAGATGCAAACCTCTCAGTTCATGGTTTGCGTCTATCTCATTCCCCTCTGGGTTTCATTTGGACCAGTATTATCTGGAGTCGCATGAAGCAGTGTTGTTAGCTAGTAGACAGCTTTTCATCAATGGCTGAATGTCAATGTGCATAAAAAAAAAATATTGCATCCTTCACTCAAGTGTGCAAGTGTGGATTCTCTGAAATCACTCCAACTGTGGTGGAGTTATAGCAGCCAAATATTTAATCTAGAAAATACACTGACATCATTTAGATGCAAAGTGCTGCTCAAGGATAATTCATTATTGATACATTACAGTGCTCCTGGCCAATTGTTTAGTGCTAGATATCTCTAAAAGTAAATTATTACCATAGAATATACAGTATCCACTTCTGTTTATATTTTTAAACTACAATGAGAGCTAGTTGAAATTCCACTATAACTATGGCTTACTCTGGTGTCCTGGGAATTTTGCTTCAGTTCAAGATGACTTCTGTTTTGTTTTAAACCTTACAGTCTCCGTAAACCTTACAGATGATTTTTTTATTGTATTATCTGTTGTCAATTGCTAGCAAAATCTTGCAACTGAGTACTAGGTTGCAAATATAGTAAATGCAATGATGTCCTAAGCCCCAGACAGGTGAAGGACAGTGGGCCTAAGGGCATTACTCTTACTAATAGCTCTCTTTATTTACTTTTACTCATTAATATTTGTTGAGCTATCTGTCCTCAGGTACCAATAATTTTTCATGTTAAATAGGATTTCATCAAAACCTCCACTGAATGATTGGTAGAGCTGCAAGGTAAAGCACTTGTATATAGTGCCAAAGGTAAATTTGCCTGTAGAATCAAAGATTTGCATTTTGTATTTGTGAGGCTGCGCTAGAGTCTTTCAAATAATGGCATAATCACACTCTCTCAAGGTTTCCTCTCAAGGCACCCAGTCTTATCAAGAAGGACAAAACTGGTTGTGCTCTGAGGTCAAAGTGGTATCCAACAGTCATTTTTACCCCCTTAGCTTTGTATCCAGTTGCACACCTCTCAAACATGCAGACCAGGGAAAATCAGGGAAAGGTGGGGAAAACAGTGAGGGAGATGGATGGGGAATACCTGTTTTTTTGTATACTGGAGCCCACACAAAGCACAATATGCCTCTGTGGCGTTTCAACCAGGACAAACCCTCTGCCATCTGTGTGATTGTGAGGCAGAAATGCTGATGTGCCCGTTTCACTTATTCCGTGCTGCAGTGTCCTGCCTGAACTGATGCCCTGGAGAAGCATCCCTTGGCTTTGTACAAAGAAAGCAGTGACAACCCATTATTTGTCCTCCACTTCTTGTCTTCACAACTGTGACCTGAGCATTGCTGGTGTGCCCAGCCCCTATAGAGGGAGGGAAGAGGAGGGGGGATGTGAGCCTTCCTTGGGAAAGTGCTGGTGCTGGGGCTGTGCTCCCTTCCTGCCATCCGTCTTACACTGACATCCTTTTGCAGGCTGCACAGGAAGAGTTTGAGGGCTGCTAGTGCAGCATAGGACACAATTTGGGGACCCAAAAATTGTAGTGTCATGTAGGTTTATGTAATGATATCTGAAGCCTCCAGTGGTAAAGAAACATCACCCTGCATTTCGTAATTGCTCAGGGCTACTGGTAATTGCTCTCTTTTTAGAGTCAAGGGATGAAAACCCTCACCACAGATGGCTGCAAGTTTAAACCATTTATTTATACTCCACTTTGGATGTATTTCAATCTGACCTCAGACACTCTGACCCTAATGTTCTAGACTCCGATTCTAAGTATTAAGAAGTGTAGGATCCAGACAGTCTGTTCAGGTTTAACAGTGACTTGAATTCAGCAAATTGTCTCATCTGAGCAAAATACGTGCTTAGTATTATGTTCTTAAATCTAATTATTAATAAATAAATCTATAATAATTAATAAATTAATATAATAATCTAAGTTTCCTGCCCTTCATTAACTGCACATGTGATTTTGTTTCTGCTTTGTTTTACTATGTCACATAATTAAATATAACGTCTATTTTTCCCAAGCCACTGAGCACATCTGCTACTAGCATATAGTTAGTGTCTGTGTTGTAATGGATTCCCAGCCTGGCGTGTTGTAGCAGATCAAGGCCTGGCTGGTACAAAATCAGTAAGTGCTTTAAAGAAAGCAGACAAATCTAAGGATTTCTTATGCCTATAAATGTAGAATAATCAGGATGCATTTGCAAAAGAGGCAAATATGTTTTGGTTTTGTTTGCAAGTTGCTGCTCAAAGCGTAGCCCATTCACTAGAGTATCTCAGAAATGGAGCATTGAGTATCATCTAGGAGAGTTGCTTATCCAGCCCCTCCATGCTGGGGTGGAATCAGCTATCAATACTGGAAGTGAAAGAATATTTTTCTGAGTCAAGCAAAATGCAAAATAAAGTAGATTAATTAGAGCAGCTCTGCTTCAAAGGCTCCCTGTTCTTTAATATATTGATCACAGTGTTCAAAGTTCTGCATGATGCCTCCTGCTCCAAAAAAGTCTCCTAATTGAATATTGAACTATATTCTGATGAAACCTCATGTAAATTGCAAGAACTCAACTAATTTGTCAGCATTAAGTGAATGTCAGAATTAAAGGCAGCTTCAGTGCTCAGTTAGTGTGCAAGCCTGTGATCTGAACCTTCTTTTTTTTGAAGTGAAGACATAAAGTTGCAGAGATTCACAAGCGCGGTGCATGGTCCACGAGTCTACACGGAGATGTATTCACCCCTTATTGCTGCAAAATGGAGTTATTCCTACCAGAGTCAACAGAAGGGGGTTGAGATGTTGAGTTTAGGCAGTGAGGAGCTTAGTGTACTTGTAAGTTAACAAAGAACAGTTGAAGAGGTGCCCCCCGTGGGGGGGATGACCATGAGTGGATGCGTGTGGCACGGGGTTTCTCTGTCCCTGTTCCCTGGTCATGTGTACCCCAAATTCTGTCCCCTATTGGTCAGTTTGAATGTAGCCCGCGGAAATCCTGTACTTAAGGGAGTGTTCACGGGACCCCGGGGGGGTTGTTCCAGACCTGTGCTGGGGGCAGTCGCTGTCGGAGTCCCTGCCGGGCTCCGGCCATGTGCGGCCAGGGGGGATAAAATCTGGAAACATCTATCAAATATCGTCTCCTTGATTCTTCCACGGGCCAAGGCTGTCTCCCAGGGAAAGGTTGCAGCCACCCCACTGCAACAAACAGTCCCTCAGAAGAAGCAGAAGTTTGTCCTGGCATGCCTGCTCCCCCTTCTCACCATGTTTTTTTGCTTTGTTGTCTCTGTGAGACAGTCTAGGGAGCTCCACATCCTGTAGGAGTCGGGAGGTGGACAGTAATTCCACTGCTTAGAAAGGGCCGTGCGATGTGATGTGATGTGATGTGATGTGATGTGATCCAGGGCAGGTGATTTGACCTGCACATGCTGCTTTGGGTTCCTCAGCACACAGGGAGAAGGGGCACTATTGATGTGATGCTGAGAGAAAATCTTACTGTGGGTATTATGGAAGTTGAAATGAAGGGTTAAGCAAAAGAGAGAATTAAAAGAAAAAAAAAGAAAAGATCTGTTAATTCTGACCCTAACAGCTTGTTAGCCAAAGCAAAGTTATTTTAACAACTCTGTAGTCAAAGCTAGGGATTTTTATGTTCCTTCCTTCCACTTACTGAAAGCTTTGCCAAGAGAAAGAGGATTCAAAAGCAGCCATGTTGTGTTTCCCCCACTCACTGTCGTTTTTCTCACCAAGCTTGAGGGTCACGGTGGCTTCTTGTGCACAGATGTCTGCTGGTGGGCAGCCCCCATTGGCTGGGGGTGGCCTCAGCAGCTGGCTAGGAGGCTCTTCTGGCTCTCAGGCTCTGGCATGTACCCTTTTTGTCCTGGCAAAAAAAAGTGCACATATTGTAGACGCATCATAGGCACCAGTTGTTTCTGAACTTGAGTCAATAATTTTAGTTGAAAAAGAAAAAAAAATTGGGGAAGATACCAAAAAGCAGAAACATTCATTTAGATTTTTGAATAATGAAAAATATCAGGCTGTTGAGCTTGACATATCCTAGATAAAAAGTTTCTCATTTTCATTTCAAGAGACCACTGTTTTCATTTAAAACTGATGTGCCTCTAAAAGCAACGGTAACAAGAGAACAACAAAACTGAAACATTGATTTTTCTTTTGCCTGAGAAAAACCTTGAAAGCTGGCTTAAAAAAGGTTTATCTGGAATTGGGGTTTGTTGTTCTTTTTGGTATATGGCAATTTAAAAAGGAAACAAGATCCTCTGCTGTATTTTTCATTCATTCAGTAGTGGTCTCTATGTTCCTTCCCACTCCTGCCGACCAATCCATTTGGGCTAACACATTTCCTTGACCAGTTCTAGATGTAACTGACAGAGTGCCAAGAAATGAGACAGCTATTAAGTGATATTTATTCATTTTTACTATGCTTTTGTTAAGTCCTCACGAAGTGCTCAATCTCTGACAATCCAGTTACCCAACCAACTTCTCCTGTAGTGGCACTCGGCAGAGTCACATCTGTGGCTGGAAGAGAAAAGCAGAAGTCTACACTTGAGTTACAAATAGTCCATAAATGTAGTTCTAAATAGTTATAAATAGCATTAAAAATCTGTTTCTTTTCAAAGGCTAGTAAGGCTCTTCCCATTATGGGGAATATTGGAGAAGGCAGGTAGTATATGTTCAAGTGAAAACAACCTCTACTTGCCATGTGAAGTAACAGAGTACATAACTCAGACCTGATACTGACCTTTTCATCGTGTTACAAAGCAAGGCTTATTTCATCAGCTAAGCATGACCTGAATATATTTCCATTTTATTTCTGTTTGTGTTCCCTTAGGTGAAGCTTTCAGATGGCTGTAGCTTCAGTGACCATCCAGAGAGTTCAGTTCTCAGAGTTCCTGGTGGAAATTTCTTTTCTTCTTCTTGTCTTGGATTACCTTAGTATCCCAGCCTGTGTTCTTCGAACAGCTATTGCTAATCATGTGAAGCTGAAGAGTATTTGAGATTACGTTTGAGCAGTTACAATAACGAGACTACCATAATCATTAAAATCATATCCAGAAACACTGTTTTTTACCTCTGCTGTCCAGAGAAAGAAACCAGCCAGTGTGAAAGAGAGAGTGAGGAATGACTGTTTGAAGGGAAGATCTTCAGAGCTGCAAATTCCCTTAATAGATCAGAAATATTTATGTCTATTTGGCTTATTTCCGCAGGGTAATTGTACTGCGCTGTGAAATGGACCACAAGCATCTCAGCCTAAGGGTGTTGGGGCGGCCTTGAGTGATCTCTCATCTAAACAAATGCCCTGGAGTCCATAACTGTGGAGACATCCTTTGCTTCACTGATTCAGTCTGGTTTCCATGAGCATCTATTTGATGACTTTTCTTCCCTTTTTAAATTCTATTCTTCTTCTGAGCTGTCTCCTTTCACTTGTTAGTACTTACCACTTTATGCTGATGGTGCACAAGTTTACTTTTGTCCATGGTGACTTTGGTGAAGAAGGGCTTTTATCTGTAGTTACGTAAGTCTCACAGGGAACATGAACAAGTTTGGGCCAGGAGCTTTGCTCATAAAGCAGGAATGAAGCATCAACTGAACACCACCAAATGAATTGATATGAATGTCTAGCATGGTCTATGAAAAAAGAAAATCCAGGTAATTCTCTTTAACACAAGCTTGCTTTGGAGTCACTCATGCAGTTAAGCATTTTGGAAAATAATATCTAGTTAGCACAGTAGTGCACAGCAGCTTGAATTTGCAGAAGTTCACTGCTTCATTAACTACTCACTTAGCAATGAAGCTGCAAACAATGTGAATGCCAGCATTTCTCTACTGGCCTCACCTAAAAAACATCTGATCAGCTGTTATATGACTCCTGGATCCCTCTAATTGTTAAAAAAGAGAATTGGATAACTTGTCTCTTAGAGGTTGTACCAGACTGCAGAAATGCTTTTCTGTATTCAGCCAAGCTGAATTTTGATTATTGTCCAGCTTATTTCCTTTGAACTGCCAGCACAGGCTTTTTGTCTTTTCAAGCATTTAATCTCTGTTTTGCTGATGCCAGAGTTCAGCTTATTCTGCCCTGTGTTTGAAATACTGTTTTCTTCAGAAGCTGCAGATCATGGACTTATCTGCAGATTCTCACAGACACTTAAGGTCAGTGCCTTCCTCTTTTTCACCAGTATGCTATTGTCATCTCTCTATTGCAAAGCACTCTGTACGTGTTCAGTCAAACAGTGCTGTTAAATTTCTATCTCAGTGGACTAAAAGGTTATTTAGTACATTTATATAATATTCCTGGCCATCCTAAGTCCCACTCTAATAAAGACTTATGCTTAAGCTTGGCATCATGCACTGGCGGCTGTCACTGCATTCGAGTGATTAATCAGCCAAGGCATAAAGATCTGCCAAAGCATAAACCTTTGTAGATCCTGTCTCTAGGTGACTGGCAACTTATTTGATGTTATTTACATAGTATCGGTGTTTAGGTAGCTGACGTAGCCCAGAGGTATAAACAAATCAAGCATTGTAGTGGGAAGGAAGAATACTGTGTTTCGCCAATAATTACAGTTAAAAATCCAAGTCCCCTTTCAAACACAGGACTAGAGTTAGTACATTCAGCAGCGTGTGTGCGTGGAGGGGTGTTGTTCTAGTTGCATAGTTTATCTATTTATTCTCCATAAATTTCCAGTGTGGGGAGATTAAATCCTTTGTGCTCCCAGAATTGCCACGCAACCTGCCTGAATTCTGTTTTTAAACCTCTCACCTCTGAAAAAAATCAATGCATCTCCCCATTTCCGGTGCTGAATCTCACATTCTTAGCCAAATCTTCTGAGAACACTGCTAAAAAAGTGAAAAGCAACTTTAAATTTTAAATAACTGTTGTGAATTGCTGCAGCTCCTGGGGTGAAAGATCAGTGCTCCACCACCCACAAAGAATGACCCAGCTCTGCAACCCTCCAACACAGACCCCTGGAGACACCCCTAGGAGATGAGGGAAAGGAAACCAGCCATACCTGCACCTACCCACCTCCTTTTCCCACCTTCATTCATGCCTGTAAAGTGTCAGGTTCACCCCCAAGTCCTTGTCAGCACAGCAGTGGCACAAATCTGTGACTAATATGGGTCTGTTCACTACCTAATTCCAGCCCTTACTAAAGCCCTAAGATAGAAGATAGAAGGAAGTTTAGTTTTCAGTGAGGGTGGCAAAATCCTGGCACAGGTTACCCAGAGAACTGGTCGATGCCCCCAAGGCCAGGTTGGATGGGGCTCTGAGCAGCCTGATCGGGTTGGAGATGTCCCTGCTCGCTGCAGGGGGTTGGACTAGACGGCCTCTAAAGGTCCCTTCCAAACTGTTCTATGATTCTTTGATTATAAAAGCAAAAACCGTGTAAAACAGGTAGGGTTTGATCACAGGAGAGCCCTGCTGCCGGGATCGCGGTGCCGGTGCTGGCTGGGAGGGCCGGTGCGGGGCTGTGCGCGCTGCGGCGGTGAGCGGGGGCCGGCGGGTCCCGGCCGGGGCCGGCGGCGCCCGCGAGGAGGAGCCCGAGGGATGCTCGGCGGGAGCTGCGGCCGCGCCGGCCGTGCTGTGTGCCGGGCTTCGTTCCGGGGGCCACCAGCGTGAGAGACAGCAGACAAATGCGCCTTTTGGAGAGCGCACTGCCCGAGCAGCCCCGTGCTACCGCACAGGTGTGTCCGTGCGTGGCGAAGTAGTAAATGCGAGCTGTGCTTTGGAAAATAAGGCAGCATTAAAACAAAAGGAAAAGCCTATAAAGCATAAATATCAAATGTAATGCCACCGCAGTTGCGTTTTTTGCTTTCCAGTGTATGAAAATCTGCTCCATGTGTCTACCTGAATCTTCCTACTGCTGTTCTCTTTAACAACCGTCTTAGGCACTGTGTAAATGATGGCAGGAGTTCTCCTCCAGCACTTGTGTAACCAGCTGACTTTCTTGGTCTTCACTTAGGGTAAAGTCCTTAAAGACACAATTACTGCTAGTATTGTGATGTTCATTTTGTTGTGTGCAGGAAGAGTTTTTGTTAAAGTCCACAGGAAGCCCATTTTCCTCAGAGCTTTGACTGCAAGTGGATTTTTGTTTGGTGTTCAGGCTGCAATTTCAGAGAGAAAAATGTTTTTCCTTTTTTCATGTTTCCTGCTTTGCTAGAGTTAGACCAACTTATTCCAGCAGGGAATGAACATTTCTCCCCAGGCACCCAATAACGTATTTTAGAGTTCAGACTGCTGCAGGGTTAATTCGTTCAGTGCTGAAATGTCTTGATTTTGAAATGTACCAGTTGGAAAACAGACACCCTTGTTTGGCTTTTGACAAGCAAGCCTTCTAGGTCTTGCTGCTCTTTTAAATAAAGTGGATACCAGAGTGGAAGCTGGTTATTTCTTCCTGTGACCATTCTGTATCACCCTGTTTCACAGTGGCTTACAAACCAAAGTTAAGTTTGGTGGTTCATGCACAGTCTCCCTGGAGATGCAGAACTGGGGTGGAGGTTTTTAATAATTCCCAAAGCATAATTTATCCTTATTTATGCTTAGTATACAATCACTTTATACAAAACTTTTAAAAACATTAGAAAGAAAATAACCTAGACCTTCATTCCGGTGTCAGTGACATTGACTGGGACATGCGTTGAAAAATATTCGTCTAAACCAACCCGAGCTCAGAACTAGGCCTGTCAGTTTGCACTGTGGGGAAGGGAATTGTCTCATCTGGGATGCTCACTCATGAAAGCATCTGGTCTTCTGTGTAATGTAGTAATCACTTTACACAATGGGATTTTAAACCGTGTTTATAAACACAGACTGTGTGATTTTGAGTCACTGGGTTGGTGCTCAAGCCCTAAGCTGAAGCACTCACAGATATGAGTGCATGACAAATGTTACATTAAGTTCTGGTCTTTGTCATTAGATGCTGCCTCCACTTAAATTGCAGGAGGGCATATGAGGTTTTTTCCCACTTCCTGGTCCACCTGACTTTTTGTACCCATTCAGAAGCAACCAAACAGAAAAGCTAAAACAGGATGCCCTCACAGTTTACACAATGACTCAATAAACTCTGCCAGCCTCACTCTGTGCATTGTAAGGCAGAGATGCCTTCAGCAAGGCATAAGTGAGCTCTTCATTATTTAGCATTTCTAACAGTCTATGAAGCCTTCCAAGCTGAGTAGAACATTCAAAAATGGGCCTTCTGGAGCAGCCCCAAGACTCATGTTTGGAAGTTTCCCACCTGAGTATGCTAAGTTTGCAGACACATATCTCACTTGCAAATCAAGTCTTTTACCCTGTAAAGACAACAGCAGAGCAGCATGCAATGAATGACAAAAATTTGCCAAAAATCTGCTGCACATCATGTTTTTAGGGAACTTTGAAAATTAATTTTCAGTGTTTACTTGCCCTATTTTATTTCCCTAGGGCTGAGTCACAGGAAAAAGAAAAGAGGTTTTGTAAATTCATTGCTCGAAAGAAAGACACTCCAAGCTGTGTCATCTTGGGTTTATAGCTGGAAGGAGAAAGGGAAGAGATGTGCAAGACTGACAATAGCCTTCACATAGATTGTGTTATTCAGTCACGTGAAGCTAAAATCGGGGCTGGAGATGTTGTCTCTTTGCCCAGTAAAAAGGGAAGACAGGGATCTTGAAAACTTCCACCCAGTGCTGTGGGTAGACTGACTACAGCACCCACACAGCCTCATGCCACAGACCCTGCCCACTGCACCCTTCAAGACTGAGGAGGCAGAAGAGTTGGGACAATAATTCTTATTATACGTGAATTTCTGCCTGAGCTCATGGGAGGCCCTTGAGCCAAGAGAGGAGACATCAGGTAAGAAGGAACAGTGTGAAGAGGAAGAAACCCCATTTTCTCTTTTAGACAAGCTGATAAAAGAAAATCAGATGCTAGGAATAGAAAAGGCAGGATTGAAAGAGATGCTCCTGGCAGCCCAGAGTTTAGGTAAGCATGTGGTGGTAGGCAAGGTTCAAACCGCATCATTTCACACAACAGGCACCACGCTTCAGTATTACTGTTTTTGACTGCACTCGTAGACAAAATGTCTGATGCAAATGAATAAATCACTTAAGCTGATGGGAAAAGTCCTGTTCCACGCATTAAAGAAAACTCATTACTCATTTCACAGTCACACCAGCACCTGGAGGTGCTAAGGAGTACCCAGTTTGGATTCCTGAGGTCAAGTGTTGAGTTGGATTTTCTAAAGCGTTCTGCATTCCGACCCTGATTTGGCCTAACACCACCTACTAAAGAGGCTTCTGACCTGCAGTGCTTTAGGAGAAAGACTGACTGTGTAGTGGAAACTTGACTCAATCCACCTCTCAATTCTGATGATCATCCTCAGCCAAATGTGGCATGAAGGGAAGGTCCAAAATGTTAACAGAGGTTATCAGTTCCCCTTTGGTTTTCTTCTCTGGCAGTAATGTTCAGACTATTCATGAAAAGAAACATCTATCATCTTGTAATTTAGGAACTGACTTTGAATTTCAGTTTTCCTCTCGCACATGAATATTTGAATTCATCTTGGAAACTGGTTCAACGGCATCGTTCAGCTGGCACTGACAGCTTCTGAAGTACATTGTGAGGCTTGATGAAAACAGCATCAAGAGGATTAAATCAGTCTTGGAAGTGTAAATGTCTGTAACATGATGACCTTAATGTTGGAAATAAATTTTGTGTGTGCATGTATAAACATATGTAATATTTATACATACATAATAAACATATGCAGTCGAGACTAATTTTCAGGGCCATATTACACATCTTGACACTATCCCTCCACATCCAGGTTTTGCTGATTCTTTCCGCAAGAAAAAAATTTCTCCCATACATGAGCTTAGAATTTTTATTGAATAGGAAATGCTGAATTAAAATTGACATTTCTGTGCCACCTGCAGTGCAAGGATTGCTGGCAGGGACTGTTAACCAATTTAATGCCATACAGATTTAGCCACAGGAAGGAAAAATGTGAAGCTTTATATCATGAAATTCAGTGCTGTATTTAGAGGAGAGGGAAATTTAGTTACTTGGCTCAGTGGATCTTTTGAATGCTCTCCTGGAGAAAAAAAAAGAAAACAGCAATCAAGCCCACCTTTTCTTCAGATCCTGGTCAATTTATTTGTTTAAATAACCTTTGTAGATTTTTTTTCCTGTGCCTTTTTCAGTTTGGAGCACTGTAAAATGCCCACGGAAGCCTCTCACTGGATCTGTGGCAGTGCATGGTAAAGCCTCCCTTGCTCTGACAGTGCTTGATGGTGACAGAAGGACTAGGAAAGCAGTGAATGGTTTCTGGTAGGTGCCACTAGTGCCATCACTGCTCCCACCATGTGAGGAGCACCTCCAAGCACTGCTCCACCTCTGGAGCTGGGTGACAAACCTTCCCTGTCATTATAGGGACTCGCACAAGGCTCTTCACTTTGATTTCCATTCATGTTTCTAGTTAAGGCCCTCGAGACGACAACCTAAGAAATGAAACACAGCTGAAAGCAAATGCTTTTCCCTAAAATGAAGTCACAGTTCCTCCCAACTGTTGTCTGACTGGTTTTTCGTGGAAGTGAGGATAGTGTTAAAAGGTTCATGGATTTCTTATTCTCAGGCATAAGAGCTGTCACCAAGTCCTCTCTCTCACACAAACTCCTGACACCTGATGACACCACTCATGTGACTTCTATCCAGAAGGAGGGGAATTGTGACTGTATGAACCTGACGGGTATGGCTGAACAGGCAGAGCTGTGCAGTCATCCCAGAGCACTGCCCCGGGCAACAGCTTTTGGTGAATCATGTGGTGCTTCTATGTTAGCTCACATAAGCTAGCAATAATTTTAAAGCCCTGATAGATACAGCATCATTTCCAAGAATTTTCCAAGATGTCAGAAATCTGTTGTCGACCAATCACCACACCCCCAATTTGCCTGGACAAATGTTCCCTTCATTGTTTTCCAGTTGTAAGTCCTCACACCTGTGTCCACACTGCAGTTGAAACATCTGTTCTCCAGCTTTGCAGCTGGAAGCTGGAGTCCCTCTCTCTCCCCGCTAAATGTAGTGTAAAAGGTGTCATGCCTGTTTGGATTGGGTCTGAAAGAATTCTCTTTATTTTTCCTCCAGTATCTTTACTCCAGAGCTGTTGTGGCCATCATGAACAAATACCCAACCTACTCCTGATGGAGCAGTGATGTACTGCCAAAACTAGAAGTAATGTGCTAAGGATTGAGACATCTGTATCTTAGTCGAAAGGAGAACAGAAATTAATTTTGTTTTGGCCTTTTTTCTCTTTGTTGAGTCTGGGGTGTCCAGTAACAGAATCTGAGGGACAGGCCTGAAGTTTGTGTCAGGAGAAGTTTGCATTGTATTAGGAAAAGGTTCTTCACCCAGAGGGTGGTTGGGCACTGGAACAGGCTCCCGAGGGCAGGGGTCACAGCACCAGCCTGACCGAGCTCAAGAAGGATTTGGACAATGGTCTCAGGCACATGGTGTGACTCTTGGAGATGGTGCTGTGCAGGGCCAGGAGTTGCATTCAGTGATCGCTGTGGGTCCCTTGCAACTCAGCATATTCTGTGATTTGATTCCCTTGTCACATCCTTTAACTATATGCTTTGCTCCTCAGGCTTAAAAATCCTAATTTTAATGAAAACTGCAGTTCACAATCTTCCTGCAGATTGGGCTGAAACACTACATGGCAGAGCAATGGACCAAGACAAATGGAAAAAGAAAATTGTATTTCTTAGGCTTTAACATGGTGCCTGGAAAAACTATTTGACACCATGGGCTGCACAGCTGCTGGGGAAAAGTGCTCTTGTGCCCAGAGAAATGTTCCCAAACTGCTGCTGGCCCTCGTTAAAACTGAATGTACTTCTGGCTCTGAGCAGAGTGAATATTTGGTGACAAGTGTTGCTGACAGCTTTTAGGTGTTACAGCCTTAGAGGGAGCAAATGTTTAATCCACAGGCTAGTTCCATCTTGTTGGATAACTGGAAGTGAAGGGGATTTATAAGGAAAAATGTTATGAGCCTGGAGGCCTTGAGGAGATGAAGGGTGGTAGGATGTTATTTCTCTGAGCCTCTGGGGTCCTGTCCCTGAATTTGAAGACTTTACTATTTTCTAGTTTCTTAAATATTGTTTTAATGAGAATAACTTTTTGTCTTATTATGGTATGGTTATACTGTAATTACAAAGTCTTCGTTTTTGTTTCTGTCCAAAGATGAAAAGAATGGGTTTGGCTGGTATTTTGGCCGCTTAGAGGAGGATCACAGAACTATCAAACCTAGATTCTGACCACAGTCCCATTCTGCAATAAAATAAAATACGAAGTTCCTAGGTGACTAAGCAGAGAAGATTTCAAATAATGTTCTCTTCCTTTAACTGCACTTATTTTTGATGAAAAAAGTATTTCCCATCATTATGGTTTCTGAGTTGCCCAGTCAGAGAAGTCCTTTTAGCTGTATTTTACCAAACATGTAATAGATGCTGAAACCTTCAGCCAAGAGAGCCTGGCCTTTGTGGCCGTGCATATACTCACACATAAACTCAGCCAGTCTCTGCTGAGTACAGTACCATAAACCCACAAACTGTCCAGTTTCCAAGGAAACCGAAAGCTCTGCATTTTGACAAATGCACACAGTTTATTACTCATTTTTACCACCACACTACTTTAGAACAATTTTCTCCAGCTAGAAGAATATGTGTTTTCTAACACAAAGTGAATTGAGGAGCTGGCGGTTGCTGTAAGACAGAGCTTTTTCCAGGATCACCATGGTTTCACCCTAACAGTGCGTAACACTCACTCACTACCTCCCCAGAAAAGGTGCCTGATGAGTGTGGTTCAGAGGTGACCCCCAGAGGAAGTCTGCCAGCTTGGTGGCCCCATGACCTTGGGCCACATTTTTAAGGGTAGGCAGATAAGGGTTCACTGAGAATTTCAAAAGCTCTTAGACACCTCTTTCACCTTGAAATAAACTCATTACCGCAGCTGCAGCCTGTCAAGAAAGTGAAGTGAGAGCTAACAGAAAAATCCCTTCCTCTATTATACCAGTGTGCAGCAGAGAACAGTATGGCACTTGCTCTTCCCACCTCTTACCACAGAAGTGCTTGATGCTTCAGAAAGTGCATGGCTCAAGAACCACTCTCTGCTAATACTATCATCTCCGCTGAGCCCTTCTGCTGAGCCCTTCTGCTGAGCTTCCTGTGTCTGGGTGCCCCTGCTCAGGAGGACAAGGCAGAGAGAGACAGCGTGAGATTTGGTCTGTTGGCTCAGTGACAGTGAGGGTGATTCTCACTGCTCAGACTCACTGGCAGAATCCGGGCTGGGTGACGCACACTGTTTCCCCAAGGCAAGCACCTGCACACAGGGTGGCATTTTCATGCCTGGCGTGTGGACAGTCAGGACTAACTGTGCATCTGTAGCTACTGCGAGACAGCAGTGGTAGGCACAAAGATCCTTTTTACCCCACTCTGAAAGCCTGACTTTTAGATGCCCCAGTAGCTCCAAAATAATAATACTTCAGGCTGAAGTGAGACTTCTATCCCGTGTGACTGTACACCATGACACTTTCAGTAAGGAGACTTACATATTTCCCACACACAGTAGGAAAGAGGAAACCATTAGCTGTCACATGCTACATTCTTGTTGGAGTTGCCAAAAGCTGCAGGACTGCATTAAAGGCAGACAAAGGAAAGCTGTGTTTGTAAAACTCAGGGTGAATGCTGTAGGATCTGCTCACCCTGAAGGATTGAATGGCAAATGCCTAACACACATTTTGACCAATATCATTGCTGCAAGTTGAGGAAGTTAGAACTTGTATTTCATGAGTGCATAGAATACTGAAATATTTGGAAGATAGCTAAAATTTTCAGCTGGATTAGAGTTGGACAGGCATTTCACTTTAAGCTGAGGACAAATGAGAGCTAAAACTGGAAATTCAGGTTTTGGTTTAGGTTTCTGATATCCCATAACTAAGTCTGGTAACTTCTCAGAGCACAATGCGAGAAGTTAAACATTTCTGTTGTTGTTGACTTTGCAAGATTGGCCAATCCTGGTCAGTTCTGACAAAAGTAGGAGAGAGGGCACCTCCTAGAAACTCCTCAAAGTCCCAAATCAGCACAAGTTCATAGTTCAGATCCCCATGCTCAAAAAAATGAGTTTGGTGGGGATTCTGTGTTTTGCATGTGGTCTGTTCCTAGTTAGCATGGATTTGAACAGTATCAGGACTGACATACACTGAATTAATGCTGCTAGAAGTTTTCAAAGTGCTGCATTTCTGATGTAATTGTCTCCTTTCATTCTCTTTCCATAAGCACCATTCAAGCTGTTTTCCCAAGAAACACCACTCAGCTGAATCTTATATGTGGTTGATCCTGGACAGCATAGAAAAAAAAGGAGCTTAAGTCTTCACCTCAGGCCCCAGACAGCAAAGGTCCTGCCATCACTGCCAGGCAATTGGCAATGGCAATTGGCATCGCCACCAAATTATTTCAGAGGCAGCAGCCATTAAAGAACATCCCTTTTAAGATAAATTGATGATTGTAAGTTTTTGGCTGGGTTTGAGGTTCTTTTAGTTTGTTAGAATCTGATTTTTCAATTAGATTAATTTTTTCCTTAGGCTTATATCCTGTATTTAATCAATGTAGAACAATGTTGAACACGATAAACCCATGAGTGACCTGGCCTGATTTAATTCATGACTGACACTCCTTGAGGAGGAAATTGAACTTGGTGACCTTCTGTGGTCCTGAATTTTCCCATGATGCAAATAAATCTAGGAAAGTTATGATGAGAAGTCTGAAATCTGAACTCCCACATCCCACTAATATCACTACAGTGAAAAAATCATACATTCTCTTGTGGCATTGTTGGCTTGCAGGAAAGAAAATAAGTTTAAATGGTACGATGTCTGTCAAATGTCAGGTTTATTGTTTCAGTTCATATTAACATCATTACTTTCAGCTGTGTTTCCTAATACCTTATATGATGACTGTATCTACTTCAACTCAAGGCAATTGCCTCGTGTGAATATGATTTCATAGTAATAAAAGAGTACCTTTTGGACATTCACACATAACTATCTCAAGTTATTCTGAAGCCAAATCAAAGTGTTTGTGTGGTTAGTGAAAATTATTTTGAATTAGCCACATCATTAGCTGTTCTGGAGACAGGGGAAATTTGAATTCTGGTGGGTTAAATGATTTGGTTGTGTGGAAATATTTGCTCAGGTGCAAAAATCTTGCTTTATCTCAGTCTATGGTTTTATTCCTATAGCTTTATTTGCCTGTCAGGATACTGAATAACATTACTAAATCATGTTTTAAAAAACCCTTGTCCAGCAAAATCAACGTACTAAGGCTTGGAGCTCTCTGGGACACAAGCAAAATTTAGAAATGGCTGGAAATGTATATCTTTTTCAAGGGCAGAACTCCTTAATGACATAACTTTATTTTTCTTAGAGAGTGTTCAACGAATTCTGTGCAAAACCCTATGGTATCTAGTCCTCTCCTCTCTTTTCCATCACCACCCTTGAAATTCAAAGCAGTTTCTGTGTGAGATTGGTCGTTTATTTTTGGAAAACAGCTAGACTGGGAGAAATGTGCCACTATTGTATGCATATTTGGAGGGGGGGGGGAAAGTCGTTAGAATTTATTCTTTTTTATTTTACATTACTCTCAACATTAAAATTCTATTCAGTTCTGCTCAGTACAGAAAATTTACCTTAGGAGGATATCTTTAACTGACTTAGATGATCTCCTAATTTCAACAGCTGCTGAAGGAATACAATTGGTGACCTAAGAAAAAAGCAATCCTCTTTAGTGACTATAAGGAAGCTGAGGGTTTCCAACAGATCTAAAAATTGGATTTTTCTATGAAAAACCAAAAAGCTCTCCTACTTTAACGTGCTTGTGTAACCCTAAATTGTGAAAAATGCAAAAATTAGCTCTAAAAGCATAAATGGAGTAACAAATTCTGTAAGAAAAAGAAATTCTAAAAAGGCAGTTGTCTCAACGAAACATTTAAAAATTGTATTTAAACATTTGATTTGCGTTTGGACTGTTTTTTAAATACTTGCACCTGAGTTTTGGCATAGGAAAGGTAGCTCGGGTTCTTCATGCCCATTCCATTCTCGGGAGACCAAGCGATCCGGACTGTATCGTCCCCTGGACACTGTGCTTTTGAGAAAAGGGGAATACAAGGGGATCTAGACTGCTGTCCCTGTTATGTACCACAGTAGCCCATGCAGGTACATGCTATTTTTTAATCGATCTAAACCCCAGTGCTGAGCACAAATGAAAACTTGGGGATGAAATAACTTCTTAGTGGTAGACCAAAAAGTTATAGAAAAATTAATATTACCTCTCCTCTCCAGTCATTTTCAGAAATATATTTTCTCTTCAGAGACACTTTTACAAAAAACTTGCTGACTAGGTCTCTTTATTGGAGAGCAGCACACTCTGGCAACACTTTTTCCGCCCCCCTGACAGTTTTTACTCTTCTGCCAGGAACTGAGGTCACATAGATTTATCAGTGCTGGTCCTATGCCATCATGGCTTTATAGATGTTAGAAGGCTAAATAAATACTTTGTAACAACTGCATCCTGTCATCTGAATAAAGTGGAGTTTGTAAGTGCATTCTGAATAATTAAATTAGCTGAATTTGTGTTGTTTGAACCCTGCTGAAGAAGTCAGCTAGCATTAGCACAAACGGGAATGACTGATGAAACAAACAGCAGGAGAACAGAGATGGCATTTCTGATATTTCTTTTATTTTTTTGAATGAAAAAAAGAGAAGATGTTCTCCAGCTGTGTGGAAATAGAGTTCAAATCACAATCATTACCCCATTTTACACAAGCCACTGGATTCTTTGGTTAGGATTCAGATAATTAATGAAGAGCAAAGGGAAATTCCTATTTTTACTAAAGGCATGCTTCATTTTGCTAGATGGAGTTAGTTTATATTGCTGGGAAATGTGGCACACAGTTTGTTCCTGTAAAGCGGGGAAGATAAAATGCTCTGAAGTATTACAAGCTAAGTTTTTAGTGGGGTGTAACTCTTAAACTCCCTTGGGGGGAAAAAAAAAAAAGAGAGAGAGATAGAGTTATGACAATTTGGAATGTTTCTTATGAGTTCTGGTTGATATTGCAAAACTGATGTGCTGTGAATGAGTGTTCGAAGCTGCCATCTGATCTTGGGGCTGCATACTATATAGGATCGTTGCACCTCCATGTTTTCATTTTTGATGGAGGTTCTGAAACTGAGGGACTTTGGCCTGAAAACACATGAATTTGGAGAAGGAGTTCCCTGTCCAGAAGAAAGAAGAGGCATGAATAGTGCCCTGATACATGGTGACAGAATTTGGAGGACCAGGGACTGTGAGGAAATCAGCCAGGGGAATGGCAGACAAGCACCAATTTGCAGCCTAGGCACCTTTTTGGAATAGAATAGAATAGAATAGAATAGAATAGAATAGAATAGAATAGAATAGAATAGAATAGAATAGAACTATTTCAGTTGGAAGGGACCTACATTGGTCATCTAGTCCTTTCCCATAGGAGAGCCAGAGGTTATCACCTGTCCCCAGCCTGCAGAACAGGGGCGGATGAAGAGCTGCATCAGGCAAGCCTTGTTCAATATCCCATCCTTTAGAAAGGCCTCAGAAAAAATGCAAAACCATGGGAAGGATATAATACTTTCCCAGAATAGTTTGAGTTCCAGAAGTAACCTGCCTTGCCGCAGGGCAATTCTCTCTGGAAATATGCTGTGGTCTGATGCATCTTGGGCATGTACATAGGCTGCTGTTATTTTTTTATTTAGGTATTCAGACTGCGTATGTCCTATTCCTGTGTAAAGTCATGGTCCCTGACCCATGGCAAGTTATTTACATGGCCTCTGACATTGCTTGCAGAGACAGGAACTAAAGAAGGGAATTCTGAAATTTGCGAAGTATTTCACAGGGAAACTCGTAGGGGAAGGAGGCGCCTGCAGCATGCTATTTGGTCAGCACAAAACGTATTACTCAAGAGCTGTAGGAGTCTGAAAGGAGACCTGGTCAGCAGTATCTGCCACAACTAGGCATAAACATGTTTCCAAACCTCCTCAGAGCTGCTCAGTTTGTTTTTTTCACCGCAGTACCACTCGGCAGAGATGACTGGAAGTGGAGCTCCAGCAAGGGATTTCCTCAGGCTACTGAGTGGTCCATGAGGTTAGCGCTGGTGCTGGGAATATGATGGTCCTTGGCTGGCAATCTGCAGAAAAGTACCAGAAAGCTACTTTTAATTCACAAAGTAATTAAAAGAACAGGGCAGCGTTACAGCTGCTCAGACCAAGGAAAAGTGCTCCCACTGCACTGGGGTGTAATCATAGCTGTCAGTGAAGTGTGAGAATATTTCATTCTCTGTCCTTCCAGGTAATGGGAAGGTACTGGAAAGCATTACAATGTTTTCAGAGCACTTAGGCAAAGATTTGCACATAGTGATCAAAGCAGTTTTCTTCAAGTTGCTATCAATCACATCATCTTTGGAGGAGAACAGTGGCATTTCTACCAAGCAGATTCCTGCCCTGCACTGCTTTGGCTGTGTCTGACCAGTGAATTGGACTTTGTGCGTAGTCTCATAAGCTGCAGTTTCTTGCCCATATGAGAATTTTTTTTTTAACGAAGATTTGAGAAATGTTGAGTGTTATTAAATTTCAGAGTCCACTGGGTTTTATCAAGAGTTAAAATATTTATCAGGCCACAGCCCATCAATAACCACAGCAGGAAGTGCTGTGGACTTAGCTCAGTTTCAGTTAATAGCAATGTTACCACCATATTAACTTGGAAGGTAGGTGGAAAAGAGAATATGATTGATCATTGTTAGCCTTGCTTGGCTGATGTGTGTTTGCCTTTTAGGTAAGGTGTATGCATGATTTTTTTGAATGCACCTATTATGCATGTACTGCCACACAAATTCTTTCAGATTCAGTTAAATAGAGTGAATCATTTTGAGAGGAGTCAGGCAGTTTGAATACTTTGTATTGCCATCACAGAAGAACAGAAGTCCCCAGTATCCCCACACATCACGTGCATGCAATTTTTAGCAGCATTCATTTCTACCATCAAAAGTACATGGTAGGTGTTTTAAATCACTGACATATTACCAAGATTCCTTGTATTTTTCCTTGTGTCTAATCCCATAGCTTTTTCAAGGAAGTCAGTGTAAAAGGAAGGCAAGGGTAGTATTTTGTGATACCTTGATTCTTCAGAATAAATACCATCATTCTGATAAATATCTACACAATTGTGATGGTTTAACCTCAGCTGGCAACTCAGCTCCATACAGCCACTGGCTCACTCCTTCTCTGTGGGATGGGGGAGAAAATCAGAAGGGCACGAGTGAGACAATTCGTGAGTTGAGATGGATATGGAAAGCAAACTGCTTGCACTCAAGCTGAGCAAAACAAGGAGCACATTCATCACTTCCCATGCGTAGACAGGTGTCCAGCCATTCCCAGGAAACCTGGGCTCCATCACATGTACAGGTGACTGGGGAAGAGAAATGCCAACACTCTGAGTGTCGCCCCTTCATCCTTCTTTGCCCTCACGCTGAGCATGATGCCATACAGGATATCCCTTGGGTCACCTGTCCTAGCTATGTCCCCTCCCAAGTCCTCGTGCAGCCCCAGCCCCCACGCTGGGGGTGGGACGAGGAGCTGAAAAGGCCTTGGCTCTGTGCAAGGCCTGCTCAGCCATAACTAACGTGCCGCTCTGTTACATCGGCACAAACCCAAAAGATGGATCCATGCAGCCCCTGTGAAGAAAGTTAACTCTACCCCAGACAAAACCAGCACAACAACCAATGGCAAAAAACCAGAAAGCTTCTTCTTCATGCTTGCAACAGACTGGCAATGAATTCAAGCTTTCATGGTTATCCATTTCTTTTGAAGCCCTAACATTACCCTTGGCAGGGTAGATATATAAATATGTATTTGAAAATAAATGTTTGCATGAGGCTACAGCATATGAGAGTTTTGAAGACAAGAAAATTTTGTAGAGGTGAAAGATATGAAAAGCTGCTTCAGGCATTGTGGCTTCCACTTATACAGCCTAGAGATTTTTTTCCAGCTGTCTGGATTTGATGTGTATCTTGTCTTTTGAATATGATTGTAGGCAAACTGGCTCTGATCTTTATATTACCAGTTAGCAAAAGCCTTTGAACTGTTCCAAGGTTCTGTGTAGCTGATCATCCAGCCTTCTGGTAGAAAGATAAAAGATTTTGATGGGGCTTCTCAGAGTTCTGTTTCAGATAGCTGAAAGCTTACTTTACCTCCCACAGGTCAAAATTTTAGAAAAAAATTATTTGATGCAACACTGTCTTGTTTAGAGGGAAAAGGAGCATACATTTCAAGAGAATCTCACAGGATGTCTGACAATATGTATTTCAACTGAAGATTGAAAGATTGTTCATCTAGGCAAAATGAACACTTGAATCACTGAAACTACCATTTTCTTGAATTAAAGTTAATTTTCCATTGGAATATCCAAGTTTCTAGATTTTGTTTATAGAACGAAACAGTGACATTTTCTGGGGAAAAAAAAATCAAAAAAATTCTTCATTTTATTGGAAATTCAGGTTTAGGCTGTTCAGGGCCTAATTTTTTTATCAGATACATCTGAGCCTTAAATTTGTATTAATCCCTCATGCCCAAACCAATCTTTTCAAAGTGGGCCCCAGCCTTTGACTTTCTCAGGTACAGCCATACCACCAGCTCCTGCAGTCACAGCAGTAAGACTGAAGGTATGAACACTAGAGACTGCTATATTCTCTCATTTTCTAAGAACACTCCACTTCCTTGGCAACAACCCTAAGGCTGTGAAACTTATTGCTGCCTTCCTGAGCTTCAGCTGGGATACTCGTGAGCAGAACCACATCATAACCAGCGAGACAGGAACTCAGAAATGCTGAGCTGTTTCGTCAGCCCGGAATCTTTATTACAATCCAACAGTTTCTCCCCACCCAAGTTATAAAACTGTTTCCTGATCTTCTCTTCCAAGAGATGGAGAATTAAATATTGTCTGGGGTTCCTGACAAGATCAGTTGTGATTTTCAATATTCTTGTTCTGCTAAATTTCCACTTTCTGGGTGGAGGTGTGAAGAGTATATATTCTTGTGTAAATGTATGTGCATGTTACAATTCTTCAGGCTGTAGAATTGTATGTCTCCGTATGTGCTTACCTTCCCCTGATGTTAGTGGAAGCTATGTGGAAGTGTCCTTGTGGAAGAATGTTTTAGAGAAGGGAATATTCAGCTAGGAAGGGCCTTTCTGTTAACACTCTTTATTGCATTTCTAGAAAAAACCTTTCTTACTATGAGAAATGAGAAAATCAACTTGCTTGATGACCTAATCCAAAACCTGTTACAGACTGTAGAGTCACTGGACAGGACCAGAAATACCTCAGCTTTCTAAATCCATAGGACACGTTTGTTTTGCTCACACTGTATTTAACGGAGCTATTCTTAAAAGAGAGCATGCCCAGTAGAACTCAACGTCATGCACTGGATCTGGTCAGTGACAACCATAGACATTGATGGAACGGATGGATGGATGGAAAGCTCCGATCCTTAAAAGTCAGTGATTGTATTAAAGAGATTAATCCTGTGGCAGGGACTTAAATTTCAGGCTCACCACTGCAATTTAATATTGACAATAAATCCATTCTCTTCCATTGGCTGTTTTTTTAATTGCAATTCATTATTTAATTCAACCGGTAACAAATACCATACAGAAAGACAAAATATATTTCTGTCATAGTTTCTTCATAATATAGTTGTTACTACCACTGGTGCTCAAAAATTTTCCATTTTGGGCCAATATAATTTCTCTATGCTCAAGCTGAAAAGATTTTTTAGGATCTGGAGACTGAAAAAAAAAAGGAGACACAGGATATCAGGGAGTCGTATCATCAGGAAGCTGTGAAATGAAATAAGTTTTCGTGAACCCTCAATGGTCAATATGAAATAATAGAAATTCAGATGTGGTTTGGAAGAGATGAAAATCTTTAAACTAAGCAGTTAAAAGAATGTGAGCTAGGAGAATACTTACTTCACAACCGTATTGTCAGCAAAACCACAATTTTCTGTACTCATTTGAAATTACAGGCAATTATAATTACATGCCAGAGAGAACTGAAGGCCGGCTGGCTCAGCAGCAACATCGCTGTAGTGGTGGAGCTCTGACAGCAGGAAAATGCATCATGGTGGAGCATCTGGAGCTCTCCAGGGAGCAGAGGCAGAAGCAGAGGGACTCTCCCCTCATGCTGCTGTCATTACAGGCTGTGGTGTGGGCAAGCTTTGCAGGCAGCACAGCAGCAGCTTTATCTCAGCACACCAGCATGAGGCTGGTGCTGCTCATCATCCCTGCTTCCTCACAAGCATATGGAGCTCAGCAGGTAGGTTGTGAAGCACTGTGGTGGTCTCTGATTAACCTGTGCCATGTGCAGTGCCTGAGGGACAGACTTTGGAATCAGGACATACACTGTGACTTTCACTAAGATAAGATTCCATCCCCTCTCCTGTCTTTGGTGATCCATGTCCACTTCTACCTCACTTCATACTCCACTTCTACTGCTATCACAGGGTGAGGGAGACCAGCAATACATACAGCCTACATGCGCATTACGTGCATCAGACTTTGCTGCTCACCTGCTTCCCCATCAGGGTCTGGCATTGGCTTCCAGAGGCTCATCAACTGGGATCCTGATGCCGGTAATGAACCTTGCTTTGGTTAGCTTTTTACCCCAGAATAGGGTGGGACTTGTTTTATGCCGAAGTCTTGTATTATGGGGAACAGCAACCATTTGGGGAATCATAGCTCTGCTCCTCCGCCCTACAAAGCCAGCCAAGCCCTGGTGGATCTGTCCCTCACTTGGTCATGCCACCTGTGCATTCAAAACAGTGAATTCCCTGTGCATTGTTTACTCTTTAACTCCTCTTCACATTCAGAACCTCTTTTCTTTCATTTCTTCTTTGCCCTAATTCATACACTTTTGTTAGTCCCTTCTGCTTTCCTTTTCACTACTTATACAGTGGATCCCTTTTCCACGTAGCTACCACTTTTTTAATTGTAGCTTTCTCTCTTTCTGTACTTTTTCTTTTCATTTTTGGAATGAATATTTATCTTTTAAATAAATCACCAGGAGGCATATTTAGAACCCCCAGGGTTCACTTTGAACTATGTAAAGGAAAAGGTTTACTCTGTGCTATAAACAAAATGTTAATATGAATCACTTGAAGGAAATGCTCTGCCTCTGATAGACTTGTTCCTGAAATGCTTTGCCTGTGATAGACTTGTTTCTGAATAATTAATAATTTCAGCCAGAAAAGTAAATATTATGGCCCTGAATTTTGCTACTGGTCCTACCAGTGTCAGCCTGGCACAGCTCTGCAGATATGAGCTGAATGGATCTCATTTGATATTGGTTCAGCCAAAAGAAATCTCTGGGCTGAAAGCACCATGAGGAAAGTGCATTTTGGTCTGTGTTGTGTCCAAACACTTTATAGCACTTTAAGTGCCCTTCCCCACCTCTAGTGCCTCATTTTTCAGAGGAATGGTTTTCCCCTTAGCTGAAACATGGTGGTAACTGGGGTGAGGAGTAGGGGTAGATGGGATTCAGGAGCCCATTGGCTGAGGAAGGGACTGTGGGAGCGGGGGAAAAAACTGATGGCAAGTAAGATCTCACCTTACAGGTGAGAACAGGTGGAGAAGTGTCCCTTGGCCAGGAGAAGCCTGTGAGGAGGGAAGGGGTAGGGACTTGTGCCAGTGTCTCTAATGGCTCCTTAAAGCATTGGCCTAAGATAACTCTGGCAGGTGTGCCTCTGGCTTGTGGTCCCTTCTGTTCCCTTCTGCAGTCTGAAACAGGAGGAAAAAATAACTTCTTCTGCTTTATACTTCCTTCTTGTGAATGGTGAATCCTTGGTATATGGATCTTCATGATTATGATGTGAAAGAGGGGAAAAAAGAGTGAATAATGCTGAGGGAGAGGAAGAAAATACTCCTTGGAAGAACTGCTGTCTGAAAGGTAAGGACTTTTCCAAGCTTCATTGCAACTTTGTTCCCCTCTACCTTGCACCTCTTTTGATAATTACTGATGATCTGTTTGTTCTTCTTTTTTATGAGTAGCCCTGCAAAAGAGGGACAATCACGCACACATTTACATTGCCTGCTAATCCAAAATTGAAACAAATGCTGCAAAGCCAAAAATTGCATTTGACCATTATATGTCAGAGTCACACCCAGAGAAGGCATACAATACACAGCTGGAGATAAGTGGAGTTATCACAGATTATAACAAGAATTATCTTGCATGATAATATTATTTAATATTTCCCACAATTCATGATACAAAGCTACTCTCCATTGGATATCACTTTATTCAAAACTTCATGTAATTAGTCACATTAATAAGGGTGGCTCTTAAAGAGATATTTCCATATTCCTGTTGAATGCTTATATTGAAGATGCATGACAGGCTACTTCACTCACCCTCATAGTCCTTCCAAAAGTTTCTGCCGACAGTTTCCAAAAGGCACTTGCCAAAACAGCCTTTTGGTTTAACCCATGACCAAATGTGTGGTTTTGCTCACAGTTGTGTGTTTTCCATGCAAACAAGAATCCTCAGATTTAGTTTATTGCTTAACATCACAAGTTTTCTTGGCAGCACAAGCCAAATGAGAAAAAAAAAAAATTCAAGTAGTTTCTTAGTAATTCAATGGCATAAATTGTTTTGCCTTTGGTCTTTTCCCAAGAGTCTGGGACTTAACATATTTACCATTTCTACTTCCATTCTATACATATTCTTACACTGTATTAGTGTCCCGCCCTTTCCAATAACATTTTTCACAAATTCCATGAGGATCAAATCACTCTTGGGCAGTGTCTACCCTCAAGCCATGCTTTCTGGCATAAAAATAGCATTAAAAAACCCCAAAACAGGAGTCTTATAATGCAAATGTGCCAACAAAGTGAACAGCAGGTTAAAAACCACCATTAATTTTACACTATAACAAAAGTGGAAGAATGCATAGGTTTTAGAGTGTGTGAGAAAATTTTGAGTGAAATTGCTTGTTTTGACAAAAATAGAATTGCAGTGATGAGTTTTTAGATTTTCTATGATATAGAGTAATTTCAAGATAAGAAAGTCTTAAATATTATTCAGATCTAATAGAGGAAAAACTACTTAAGCCTATCAGTCTTTACAAGGCACTTATTTTTTCTGTACGTGAGGTGATTCTTAAAAGGGATTTGAAGAAATGTTATTAGAGTCTTCTCTCCCTGGAATTAGAAAACTATGGGGTCTGAAAAGAAATACCTGAATTAAAATTTTGATCACAGATTCAGAAAATTATTAGAAAAATAGATTTGCAGAGTAGTGTTATTAATATTGAAATCAGTAATACC